>JAVQJF010067524.1:0-25118 GCA_036023855.1 Gadopsis marmoratus | reverse complement strand
GGTTCAGGAAACACCACAATGAGTTCAAGGTGTTGACTTGGCCTCCAAATTCCCCAGATCTCAATCCAATCGAGCATCTGTGGGGTGTCCTGGACAACCAAGTCCGACCCGTGGAGGCCCCACCTCGCATATATATATGAAATACAACTTTATGCCCTATGCATAAAGCTGGTTTTTATCTGGTCAGTAAATCATTTTCTGTGATCTCTGAATCTGTGATTTTGCCTCTTTTTTTTTTAGTTTTTTAGTTTTTGCATTTCAGGCTCCAACCGGCCAACAGCCCACAGGTTAATTTCCTGTTTTCAGCCCTGGTTCTATAATAGGTGACCATCAGTCACTTGCATTGCCTCCCAGTTGGGACTGATCCATTTTCAGATGGGACCAGGGGACCAGTTCATTTTGATCCATGACATCAAAATGACATCCTTTATGCACAGTGGGGTGGCAAAAGGGTTTAAAGAAGAAAGGGTGCATTTATTACAGCTATCGTGGGTGTCCTCAAATAGTATGAAAAAAGGCTTGAATTTTACTGAATTATGCTTAAATAAACAATGTGCTAATTGTCTTATTTATAAATGTAAGTGTCTTGCTGAAACACATACAGTATATGTGAGACAAGATCAAGATATCTTTATTATCCACTAAAGTCAATTTGTTCTACAGTTCAACATGGGCAGCCCGAGCTACGAGAAGGATGTATAATTGCAGTTGTGCACTAATCCAGTAATAATAATATGTATTAATAACAAATAATACACTTTTTCCAGCTGGATTCTTGTTTGCTACAGGCTGTGAGCGTTCTGTGTGCTGCTTGTTAAGGTTAGGGGGCGACTGTGGTCATGGCTAAAATAAACCAACTGACTGAAACAGGAAGTGAACTGCAGTCACACACTTTGTTGGCCCATCCATCCCAGCCTCCACCCTACATTTGCAGGAGCACTCTGAATGCCTCGAGTTGAAAGAACTTCAACTAAGAGCAGTTAGGCTAAGGACTGGCGATTCAGTGGTTACCTAGCAACAATTAACAAAAAAATACAGCAAGCTGCTCTTTTTTTAAATTGTAGGCTTCTACCCAACCGGTCGAGGCAGATGACGCCCACCCAGAGTCTGGTTCTGCTCGAGGTTTCTGCCTGTTAAAGTGCTGCTCCTGGTGGGAATAGTTGGGGTTCCGTACAGAGTCGGTCTAGACCTGCTCTGAATGAACTGAATACCATTAAGCTGCTTCAGTTTCAGGGTCCTCGTATTGGATACTGGCTCACTGTCGCACTGCTGTGGCTTACTGGGACACTTGGATAGAACAGAATCATTGTTAAGATGAGTAACACTGATGCTTTTCCTACTAAGTCAGAGTCTATGTTGTGAAAAGGGTCTAATATTGGAAAATGGTAAATGAGGGTCTAATATTGGAAAATGGTAAATGCAGAAACATTGTAGCACAGATATGGAAGAGCGTGAGTGAACTTGTGCAGCAATATATCTTTTAACATTAGCTAATATTAATAACAATAAGCTACTTGTCATACCAAACCTAGAAAGACTGTCTGGTTTGTTTCATTGCTTATGAAATTAAATTTGCAGGAAGGAGCTTACAGTATATTTTGTCTTCTTTCAAAAGTTCCATAGCCTCACTTTAATTTGTTCAGAAATCATGTCACTTAATTATCTCCCCACACATTAGAGGTTTCACAGCTACTAATGTTTACTATGCATCCATCCATCCATTTTCCTCTACTGATCCGGGGCCGGGTTGCGGTGGCAACAGGCTAAGCAGGGTTATCCAGACGTCCCCCTCTCCAGCAGCACTTTCCAGCTCTCCCTGGGGATCCCAAGGCGTTCTCAGACCAGCTGACATATATAATCCCTCCAGCGTGTTCTGGATCTACGCCTCCTACAGGCCTCTTAATGTTTACAGCATGTGGTCATAAAGTGTTCCTAACAGTATTAACAGCAGGAAGTGTTGAGAAATGTCAAAGTCATATATGTTGATCAACTTTACAGAGTGATGAGTCAAGCATTTGTTAGCTAATCTTGGTAGCATTGTCAAGATATACTGTGGTTGTTTCACAATGAAAGCCCACCGCTGCCTTCACATTAAAATGCATGTATAATAGTAATAACATGGACTGGAAGTGTATCAACAGTAGCTGTATCTTTAGCTTACTGCAGCACAAAGAAAGCAGTTGGGCTCCTGCTGTGACAATGCACTGGTAAATAATGATGAGGGTAATATTATGCATAGGGGATTGCCATGGCAACGCAATGTAATGAATATAGCACTACTGTAAATACTGTGCCCACAGCGTTAACTAGTGGTTTTAGTAGCTGACATGTCGACTAGTCAAATAGTTTCCATCACACATAGTGAAAGGATCCAATCTATAACAGACATGACTTTCCTGTATTGACCTCTGGGCACCAGTCCAGTCAAATGGAGGCCCACAGCTCTAATGTCTGTATGTAATGTGTGTCTGACTGTATTTGTGTAGTATGGAAACGGGATGAGAAACCATGTTCACATTCTTGTAGTTTCTCTTCAGTCTTCCTTTCCACCCATCTGTCTGTGTGTCTGCCTAGTCCCACCTCATGTCATCTCTCCATCAGGGCAGCCTCCTCGCCAAACCTCGTTGCAAGCCGTTCCCAGATGCCACCCCAGTATCTGACTGTGCGGTATGTCCAAGCCATTCTCAAGGGAGGGGTGTCTCACTACAATCAGGTTTCACCCCTCCCCGCCGCTCTGCTTGCTGCCATCAGCCCTGGGTTCTTGCTTTCCAAATCTCCATGTTTGTGTTTTTGTATCCAGGAATGAATTGGTTTCCGTGTTTAATGAACTGTGGGAGCTACAGTCGCTACAACAGCAAAGCAAGGTCCAAGGTTTGCTGGATGTAGGGTCTCTTTAGTAGGACGTAGGGTCTCTGGATGTAGGGTCTTTTTCTGAGGGTCAAGACTGAGTGAAGCTCCCCTGTGATTTCCTTTCACTCCCTGACTTTGGACAGGCTGTCCGTCTCCATGCTTGCTGGTTTGTGGGTGTCTCAGCTTGTGAATGTCTGTGCAACTACTGTCCCTTCTGCCCTTTCGCCGATAATCTTGCTGTATGTTCTCTTGCATCTTTGGTAGCCGGAGGGGTTGACTGGAATTGGGGCTTTCTTCCAGGCCTACTTCCACTATCATTTCCAGTATATCTTTTGGGTTTGAAGGGTCAGTCATTGAATAACACGGGGCTGAAAGCTGCTGCTGTTCTGCTCGCTGTAGATGATCATGTAGACTGACGAAACTTGTTTGGATTTCTTGGCACTGAATTGGGTCCAATCCTATTTAAATGAAAGAGATTACTTTATGTCGATGGCTGAGCCAATAAAAAATGATGTGGTGTTCTCCAAGGTTAATTTCTAGGGCCTCTTCTGTTCAAACTCTACACTGTCCCACTAGATTAAATTAGGCAAAACTATTTAGTGCAAGTCAGTGACTGGATGTTCTGAAAAGGACTGTAGCAATCTGGTGGGAGCTGCATTCTATAATTAAAAGCATACATATGGTGCGTAGTTTATAGGCTGATTCCAATATTTTTAGACTTAATATCATATACATAAAATGTATCATTTCACAATTCGTGTGGAAAAAAGGTTTTCAGACATTTCACATATAATCAGTTGCGATAATGCTTGCACATGATTTTCAGATATTGTGTAATTTAAGACACATAAAAGCATCCATGTCACATTTAAAATCACATGTACAACACAGATTCACATATGATAAATGTACATACACCCCCTTGTAAAACAGTGTTTCACAAATTCACATAGTCCAAAAGGTTTGGTCTATTAGGGTTAGGGGTCTATTTGTTTATAGGGAATTAAAGTTGTGGACTATTGTTGTCCCTGGTCTTTTCAGTCCACCATCCATTTATTAAGATGAAACGGGCATCTGATGTCCAACATAATATTTGAAATTAGCTTCTAAAAAACTACAAAACATAATAATATGAATCAGGAAGCAGATGTGGTAAATGGTATCATACACATGCAAACAAAATCACGTGGGCATACTGTATGTAGTTTTTGGACATTTCACAAGTGAACTGCAATGTTTCCCAACTTTGAACTATGACCTCTGCATTTGTAAAATCACAACTACAGTCCTCGCCACATGAAGACAATCAACTCAGTACCACATTAAAAAGAAGTGAAAATGATATTCATATTATTATTATTATTATTATTATTATTATTAATTTAACAATGACCTAGAAAGGTTTGCCCACATGTTACCGTCAGCTGTCTACACTACTTCAGTCAGATTACTTGCAGCAACACGTTACTCCCTGGTCTCAGATCACCGCACTAGCTACTTATGTGTAAAATACAAAAACTGTTTACTAAATTGCTTTCCACCACAATGCCATAGTATTTGTATGTGTATAAAATACATGTTTAATTATCTTGTGTTTTTCCAGGACAGGAAATGCAGGGATACAACCTCAAATTCAAATGTCAATGGATACCTGAATTTTTAAGTCTTCCTATCGTGACTCTTCTTGTCCTTTTTCAGTCGACTTGCTTTGTGTATTTTCATCTTCTTTTATGAGCACAATTGATTACAGCTTGTCCCATCAATGTAGCCACTGTCATTAAGTTCCGTTCCACTGAGTGAGGCCGGCAGGAGACGAGCTTCAACCCTGCCACCCGACCGGAGTCACACAGGGTGTTGACCTGGCTACAAAATGAACCGTGTGGGGTTACAGGCTAGGAAATGATGAATGTTAGCTTGATTGTCAAGAAGACACACACAGGAAATGTACTACCTCTGACTTTCAGAGGTGTCTGTAGTCCCAGTGGCTTCCTGGCTTCATAGACAGCAGGCTAAGAGGTCAGAATGAGTTTGTCTCTGCCACATGGTGGGAACACCACCAGGGAGAGAAAAGTTAATGCTCTTCTTTTCATTCCTCTGCGCCAAAAGAATATTCTTCTTTCTTATATCTGTGGGGTGTTGAAATGTTCCAGACACTGACACAAAGATGAACGTTTTCTCTAGCTAAAGAGAGCGATGCAGATTTTTGGCTTCTTTGATTTGATAAAGTCTATTTCTACATGTTCCAGGCAAAGGGTCCGGATGAAAGTAGCATTTAGCTCTGCCTGTAAACTCTCACTGTGCTGTATTTAACTGCACACCGTAGCCTCTCACTGCAGCCATTTGCATTTGCAATTAATGCTTTTGTCAGCCCCCTTTTGATGTTGGATTTAATTGAATAAGATGCTATTATGAATCTGATTGATATCAAAGTTGCTTACAAAAGGCTTTCACCGAGCAGCAAATGGAGTCACAGAGCAGCGTGGCCTTCAGGTGCACAGCACAAAGCAGTGGAAGCTGGGAGCAGCTGGAACGGCAGGGTGTTCTGTTCCCCTTCAAATGCTTCGCAGGTTCACTAGTGGGTGATTACGCAGATAACCGTTCAGAGAGAGCGTTGTCTGCTAAATTCTGTAAATGCTCCGGAGTGATCCGAGTACCTTCTGTCTGCTCGCGAGTCGTTCTGTGCTGGTCATGACTTTGTCCACCCCTGTGTTTTAGCTCTCCATGCTCTTCACTGAGGAGTGTGATAAGGTGCGGGACCTGATGCACGTTCACTCCTTCAGCTACGATTTCCACCTGCGGGTGGTGCACCAGTACTTGGTCGGCTGCCACATGACGCTACGCCAGGGCTACCAGCTCACTGACTTCCTGGACGATTTCATCTCCCATCACCCAGACATTCCCAAGTTTGGCCGCAACCACGTCTTCCAAGGTGACATTTGTGTAAAGTAATATTTCCCCTTGTGGCTCCAGTTGCTCTGGACATCTATAAATAGAGGGTCAGTAGGCAGATTCGCTAAGGGATGGCATGGAAAGAGCAAGCTATCGTCCAAATCACCACATCACAATATTGTATGTTTTCGAATTAAACTTACAGACAAATACTAAATGTATTGAACACAAATTAAGATTCTGCTTCATGTGCTTCATTCTTTCAAATTGGATTTAAGAATCCTTCTGTTCTAAAGCGTTACAGTGGCCTTAATATCAATGTTTTGCTGTGTCTTTGTCAAAGATGTTGGCACCACAACATGATTTCCATACACGTTGTGGTGATCTTTAAAAAACATCTCTTAGCTTTGGCTTATGTGGCGCGAAACCAGTACAAATTGCCTTCACAATGCATTTGAATTTAAGCCTCAGGCTTTCACCTGTCAATATCTCAATATTGATATCACATAAGGCTACATGCACTGTCGCCGCCCTCTGCGGAATAGCACCTCACAGATCACAGATGGGTGTGGTCAAGTACAACAGAACACACCTGGTGATGATGGGTTGGCTTCAACACAGTGCAGCAGTCTCTGTTGATGAATATACGTGGTAATTCCACATTCAGCACGATGTGGTGTACCCACACCACATCTATATTTTACTTTGATATTTCCTTAAGTTGTAAGTGTGAGTATAGCTATTAACCTGCGCTGCACGTCATCTCGCTGCAAGCCAACAGATAACCATTTAAAACGTCTTCAAAACTGTTTCTCTGCCAGAGGAAACAACATTAAATCCTAACGTCTTTCATTTGTTTTCCTCTTTGCATTATGTATTTGTGTACAATGTGTATCATCCCTGCTTCAGCCTCACCAGGAGGCCCCTCTTTAAACGGTAGAGACTTGCATCATATTTTGAAGGTGTGTGTGGGCACGGGAGTGCTGGGATATCTTGTGTTATCTTCCTGATCCTTCCTTCTGATCCTTGTGTGCATCAGGGAGCTTCTCCATCTCCACTGGGATGATAACAGCCCATCAGCTGTACAACTACATCACTGACCACGCTAGCACCTACAGCATGAAACCGCTCCGCATGTCCAAGGCTGCGGTCACCACTGACAACAAGAAAGGGATGCCTGACCTGCACGAGTATGCACTGGTGGCTCTGTGGAACAGGTACAAACACATCAGAATCACAGAATAAATGTATTCTCCCTACATAAGCTGCTTCATTTCGTCCTTTCTCTTTCTTCTCTTATTTCTTGCTTTAGTTCGGGCTCTTACAAGGATCTGGAGGGCCTGCACCACCATGATGACTTTGATGTGTCGCTGGTGGTGTGCCATAACGCTGCCCCGTTTGAGGAACAGTCAGACAGGGAGAGGCATCTGCTGAGGTAAAGAGAACAGGTTGAAGAAGAGTGTAAATTGGTGAGACCAGAGCACAGCACTACTGTAACACCATGAATCTGTCGCGCTGTTCTCATCAGAATTCATCGTTGTGCATTGTTTTTGATGCATGCAGAATATGTGTGTTACTCCTAGTTGGTTCACCTTCATGCTAACAGACAGAAAACTACGAGTTAAGAGCTGGTCCCACCTTCTCAAATGTGAGGATTTGTGATGCCTTTATGTGCAGGTTGCGGTTCTATGTCATCATGACCAGTCAGAGGGAGCTTTTCCCCCGCCTCACTGCTGACATGCGCCGTTTCAAGAAGCTTCCTCAAATCCACCGTGATCCTGGCGAGCTGGGTGGCCGACTCCCTCCAGATCGATCAGAGGCATGCGGATCATGTGCTGCCGAGCAGGACCTCTGGGAGGAAACGTTACCTGAAGCTGCAGCCTCCTTGGCCCCCAGCGATGGCAATGAGTTTTACCCTCTGGCGGGGGGTGGACCAGAGGCCCACGGGCTGCTCTACCCCTCCCCTCTGTTCCCTCTGCTCAACAACGAGGTGGCATCAGCCCGCAGGCAGATCCAGGCCAGCGTGGAGCAGGCCATGGGTCACTGCCGCAGGGATAACCTGTGGAGGAGACTGTTCCACGGAGAGCACTTAGCCCTGGACAAACTGAAGCTGACCAAGCTGTCGTTCAGCGAGCTGGAGGAGCTGCTGGATGCTGTGCAGAGCCGCTCGGTGGGGGAGATCGACCCACAACTGGTACGATTTCCACTTAAGCCTTCCA
The DNA here is from genome assembly GCA_036023855.1 of Gadopsis marmoratus. Lineage (NCBI taxonomy): Eukaryota > Metazoa > Chordata > Actinopteri > Centrarchiformes > Percichthyidae > Gadopsis > Gadopsis marmoratus. Next base: position 17,160 of record JAVQJF010067524.1, on the reverse strand, counting down.
TTTTACATGTATTCACATGTGAGTGCACACGGCCTGGTAAATTAAAATCTACGGGTTTAGTTTAGTACAACCTGGATTGTTTTTACATAGTAGAGGCCGTCATTCCAGTTGCTTATGAAAACATTGTGTACTCATCAGGTTTATTCCTGAAATCTGCAAATTTAGATCTACAAAGAAGTCAGACACGGCAAGAATCTCTAACCCATCAGGTTAGCTGCACTTACTTGGCTAACCTGAATGGTAAAATTCTGTCACGGTGTACTGAGCTACTTCCTGCTGTACTTCAGAGGTGGAACACTCAAAAGAAAGTTTCATGTCTTGGCAATGAAGTCCTGAGTCCCATGTTAAGGCCAACAAGTTCCAAGTCAAGTCCTTAACTTTGTGTTTCAAGTCCTAATCAGGTCATTATTTGTCTTTCTGCTGGTGCATTGCCAAACACACCCGGTCATTAGGTTTTTAAAATAACATGAAATAACTTTAAAATAACTGGATCACCACCGCAAATAGTGTTACTAAGGTGGGGCACGAGAGGTGGCGAGTCAATGAAAAGTATGTGGTCAAATCTTGCACTATACGTGTTTGTGATATCCCTGCTTCACTGCTGTTCCAAAAACCTTTCTAGACTGTTCAAGAATTTAAGTCTTTTTATTTGTCATTATACAATAGGATTGCACAGTGAAATGCAGTTGTAGCTCCCCCCATACTACACACAGAACATGTATAAACAGATATTTAAATTAGAATATTAACAATAAAATGGGCAATAAAATACAACAAACTATATAGAAAGTAACACTAAAGAAAACTATATTTACTTGTATATATATAGATGAACACATACATATACGCTCAAAAAAACTTAAAGGAACTGTCTGTGCAGCCTCTGTAGGGTCCAGGTGTCGCCTCATGCTACCAGTAGTGACACTGCTGTCTGTCTGTCAATCTGTCTCTCTCTCTGTCTATCTGTCTGTCCCTCTCTGTCTCTCTCTCTCTCCCTCTCTCTCTGTCTCTCTCTCTCTCTGTCTCTCTCTCTCTGTCTCTCTCTGTCTCTCTCTCTCCGTCTCTCTCTCTCTCTCTCTCTCCCTCTCTGTCTCTCTCTCTCTCTCCCTCTCTCTGTCTCTCTCTCTCTCTCCCTCTCTGTCTCTGTCTCTCTGTCTCCCACTGTCTCTCTCTCTGTCTCTCTCTCTCCCTCTCTGTCGCTCTCCCACTCGTTCACCCACAGACTCATGTGCGCCCCCTGTCTGTGCAGCAGATGCACAAAGCCACATGGACGCCCTCCAAGTTATCTGATGCTGTAAACAATGAAATTGAACAACTATATATAATTGAGACATCATGGACGTTGCCATGCAGATCCTGTTGATTATCCATCATGTGTGTTTATATGCTGACTGAGTTAGTACAGTAAAGAACTAGGAACGTCACAGCCAGTAAAATCCTTAAAGGAAATTATTGTTTTATTTTATGAATATGAGGTATGATGTGATAAAAATCAGCTTGGATCTTGTTTTGTCTCTGAAACTTTGGGTACTTGAATTGAATAATTTTAATTTGGATTTCTTGGCGTACACTTTAGGCTACATTTAGGCTGCTGAATGCAACCACTGACGTTGTAAACCTGAGCAGGCCAGATGAATCTGGATGTATGCGGTTCAGTGTGAAGCTTACACTCATGGTGTATCTAGAAATGAGCAATAACCTCTTTGTTAAATATTTTAGGAAAGACAGATCCTCAGCCATGAAAGACTTCAGTCAGGGTAAGGGATTATGAGGACTCGGACCATGATCAATATTGCATAAAACATTTCTTCAGCCGATGCCAGATGATGAGAGATGATCCCTGGATTATGAGACAGGATCCTTTAACCCAGCGTCCCCTCTGCCGATCAGCTGCTCTAAAGCTCTGTCCCATTTCATCCATTCTGATTCAGCAGCTGAGAGTGACAGGGCAGGGTAAGACAGGAATCAATGGAGTGTTTGGGATGAGACCAGTGGAAGCACAAGTGTCAGAGCCTGAAGAGAAGAGTTGACAGCTGAAACAATGAGGGAAGTGGTTTGTTTGCTATCAGGAAAGCTGAGTGGCTTCAGATTCTGAGAGTTTAGTAGCGTACTCTAAGATGCCATGTCCTTTTCAGGTCTTGGCTATTCAGGGAAAACAAGCACACAAATATTTCTCTCGCCTTCTGTTTTCAAAACTGTTTGGCTACAACTCAGTTGCACTGAGCAGAAAGATTCGGCTTCATCTGCATGTAAATGTTTGGATTTCAAAGCAGCTCAGCTCAGCGGCAATGATAAATAAAGTATATTCTGGCTGCAAAAAGCATCCCAGTTATGTGTCGCCTCAGCGTGAGTGACGAGCTCTGAGATCATTAGGTTTCAACAGCCAAGAGGAATTAATAGGGGCAAAAAGTGTTTATCCATCTTCTCATCTTCTGCTATCTGCACTGAATAGAAGACAAAAGCAAACTTTGATACAGGGGTGTTTCAGGCAAAACTCATTTCTGTTAGCTGTAGTTGGAATCGATTTTGGTCTGCTGGGAGAATAAAATGATGAGTAGTTTATTGCATTATTTTGATTGGATTTATTTGGATTCTCCTGACTCATCACTAGACTTTGATTTCTGCCTTAAGCGAAAGAAAAGTCTAAACAGACACAAAAGCCAATCGGCTCTTGGCTCTTTTGGTTTTCTTGTGGAGCACAAATAACTCACAGCCTGTAATGGCCCCACTGGTGATTCAGGTTCCAACCACGAGGACAAGGATTGCGCAGGGTTTTCATGTGGGTGTAAAATGAATGAAACAACATTGACAGCACTAAGAAAATAATCACTGGGTTGAAAGTAAAACCGATTGGAAAGAAAAACTAGATGTCAACTGAGTCATCGCAAGATGCACTCACAAAGTAGCTCTGTTTGTGAAGCTCGAGTCATCTGCTTTTCTGAGATACTGACTTAGGGATTTAAGGTGGCATGTATTTTCCAGTGGATATGTAGCATTTTGGGTTAAAATGCTTCAATTATGGAGCTGTGCTCATGTGCTGTAAACCTCCTGTCTTAAAGGAGGTTGTTTTCTGTCCTGTAGGAAGTGGTAATTAAGGTGTTGGCCCATTTGTATTTGACAGTTGCATCTACGGGATAACACTTTCCAATTCCAGCCATCGTACATCAGTCACTTGATATCTTTAGAGAGGCCCGACGTGCCTCAGCACACTTTTCACAGGCGAGGAGGGACGTGAGGAAATTAAGCTGCAAACATGCAGATGTAGCCAGGGTCTAATTCTGTGTGACACCAAGTCTCACTTTTTACAAGGAGAGAAAAGAGCATCGAAATACACTGAAGTACTGTCGAAACGCTGCTACACGCTCACCCAGCCAGGGTCCAAGTAGCTTTAAAGTGCACAAAGAGGAGTCTGAACTCTGTTACATGTGATGTTTTTAGAAGTACAAAAAAACATCTTTTAGTGGAAGAAATTAAACCTTAAAAGAGGAAGTGGAAAAACAAATTGAAGCCTCAATCTAATCTAATAAGACTTGTGTGCTGCACAGGATGCTAATAGATACAAGGCGGGTGTTCATTCAGTTGGTCTCCTCCTTTATCTTTTCCCTCAATCTCTACCTCCTTCTTCGAGGTTCCATGTGTAGTTTTCAGAAAGTACTTGTTCTTAATGACACCTGGTGTTGAACTGCAGTCAACATCCTGCTGCATTGGCCATAAGAGTGATTGGACGGGACTTATGATATAAGACTGAACATGATTTATAATCATATTTAGAATAACTTTACTATCCGTAATGTTCATTTATTTAGACTGTGTTGTGCTGGGTGTTAGTGTAGGTAGCAAATATGCTCGTCCTGGCAGATCTGCTGGGGTTCCTGCATTTACAGACGACGTAACACATTCACACAACATACCTGCCAGGTCGAGCAGATCTGCTTCCTACACCAGTTGTTTGTTGTTAGCGGACTAACGCTACCTGGTGTTGCACACTGTTGGCACTGTAGGTGAACTGAGCCCATCTGGAGTCGAAGAGAGTCGAGGCACTTGGGATTATAACATAAACATCACGTCCTTTGGATTTTCAGTGTCCTTTACATAGAAGTCAGTCCACCGTCTGTTATAGGCAACTGAGAAAGTCGGGGACGGCCTCATTTTTTAAGTTCCATTACAATCCATTCTCACATAGGCAATATAAAGCAACTAAAATAAAAATGTCACATATAGTACATATGTACCTTTAAAGTACTAATGTTAAAAAGTCAGTCATTTTAGAGACGACTGTGAGGACAGGCTGAAGCAGGGAACGCAGTTTTGAACTCTTGGTACAAGGTTTTCTTCACTCTGCTGCCTCTGTCAGTTGGAACGATATATTTTGATTTGTAGTGTGGCTCTGTAAATGAAATATAGCTTAATTGAAACTGATTATCACAGAAACTTAACAGCTCCCCCTCATTATTCTTCCAGGTTTAGTGGCGAGTTTCCTTCCCGCAGTTTGTGTTGCACATGTCGTGTCACTCCTCAGAATGTGCTCCCTTTTTCCTGTTCTAAGTACTTCATGATTGGGTGAAGTGATCCTCATCAGAATGCCCTTTTCCAAATTGCTTTTAATGGCTTATGTGGGTCTCTCTGATGCCAGCCTGCACTGGAAAAATAAATGATGCTGGTTTTTTGAGAAGCTGTTACAGGATGCCACAAAGCCAAACCGCCCACCAAACTCCGTTAAACATCGCCAGAAGCCTGCGGAACATTAATGCCCCAGCCGTCATCAACGCCTTCAGTCATTATTCCACTTGTTTACGTCACTGTAGAGTTAAGGCTGAATAAAATCAAACGGCGGTTTCACAACATACCACATCGTCCTCGTGCTTAGTCTAATTAGGACTGTAGACATGTGCATTCACAAACGCTGCTCAGCACATGTCTCTCCACATACAAACTTCTGAGAATGTGTGTGGGATAATCAAACAAGCTAGCACCCAGGCACACATGTGCCAGTCCGTCTGCAGCATGTTTGAAGACAATATGGACGCCCACATGTGAGGGAGTTTGGTGCCTGCTGTGGGAATGTGTGTGGTATTGGGCAGTGGGAGGCTGTGAGTTGTGTCAGGCAGATGGACAGTGACATGTTGTCCCACAGGGCTCCCTGTTGATACAACCCATGTAACCATCACAGTCTGTGGAGAGAAAGTGGCAGGGAGGGAGGTGCTCTCAAAGGTGCAACTCAGATCTGCCATTGCGCTCACATGGAGTTCTCTTAAGGCATCAGAGAGAGTAAGAGAAGAATCAGCAAGTATCCAAGTGGCAGATATGACTCATTATCTCTGCCAAGTCTCCCTCTCGCTAATAAAGAGGCACCGCGAGAGAGACTCGGAGAGATGAGGGGAGCTGCAGCTCATGAATCATCATTGCCTGCTGGACGTCTGGCTGAGTCGCCCGGCCTGCCCTTTGTGTGGCCTTGGCACACTGCGCTGTAGCTGAGCGCTAACATTTGACCTCGTCATAACAGACCTCCTGAGGGGCGTTGGCGGCTGGCCACCATGCTAATGAAGCCACCCGTTAGGCGCTGTCAAGGAATGCAAAAATCCCCCTAATAACGTCCAGCCTCAGTGGGCCTTTGTGGAACTGATACCAGTTAGCAGAGGCGACAGTTGTTGACTATGTTGTCATGGGCCTCAAGGGGGCCACACTGACCCACACACCTTGCATTGTTTTCTGTTTGTTTCTGTCTGCATTGACCCAACGGGTCAAAAATTTTGAAATTCTGTTTGATTTGGTCAAGCTTACCTTAACTGGGTTTGGACATAAACAGCAGAATACCTGTGAAGTGAGGGTTGTGCTCGGTTACCACGCTCTCGGACTCAGGTTGGGTTTGGACAGAATATGTGGCCCAAGCTGCACTATAGTGTGCATGGATGTGAATTACTTTTTGTCTGTATGTACCCATCGCTGCCAATGTGCATGTGTGCGTGTGTGTGTGACATGCCAAGGCAGGCTGCCCCCCCCGGGCTGTGTAGGTGGTGATACACTGCGGTCAGTATGTCATGCAGCCGGGCCCCAGGGTCGAGAGGGGGTCGGGTAATAACCACACAATGATGTGCTTTATGGGTAATAACGCTGATCGTCCCCGTCCTCTGAGCCCTCTGCCCCGAGACATTTAGGCTGGTTGAATGTTAAGTATCGTCACATCCTTGCTGCGTCTGTCCTTTGTGCTGACTGTCTGCCGTTTTTCTCGACAGATTGAGAATGTGGACGCCTGCCTCAGTTTCCTGGATTCCCGAGGAGTGAATGTACAAGGGCTCTCAGCAGAAGGTAAGAAGAATAAACACTGCAGTACAATTCAAGGCCTGATTAAACTCTTAATTGAATCAGTGGAGCAGCAGAAGAGAGAGTCTGTTGTATTTCCACACAACCCTCTGTGGGGAAGCTGTCTTCACACTACCAAATATTTAAAGAAACGAGTTTAAAACCTATTTCCAAGACATACTGTTATATTTCACAGCAATGGAAATGACCACATTGGTATCATTATGGGGTGCACAGTTTCTCCATCTCAGGCTTTCAGTGCAGGCCATCATTAGGGCATCAAAGTTGTGGGAGGATAAAAACTCCAGAGAGGGATTTGCCTCCTGACCATCAGGATATACAGTACATGGCTTAAATAACAGCCTTGACAACAGCAGTGCTGTGTACTGAACGACTGCTTGGCAAATGGAATGATAAGGTAAAATTGTCTCACAAGGCCAGGGTTAAAATTACACTTCCAAACAATGTGTTATGGTTTAGTTTTACCCTTGATTCTGACTCCTAAGGTGGAACCCATCGATTCCCTCAAAGTTTGGAAATGAATCCAAATACAGTCAGTTTTTTTCACTGCATGCAAAGAACTTCTGCAAAGTCTTGAGGCCAGTTCAGATCGAAGTGTGAGACGAGTTGAAACTACTTGCAATCCTTGATCCTCCCCACATGCGACTAGATGAGACTGTGTATCATCTCTATGACTCTGTGTGCTTCCTTCTAACTGCGGCTTTTCAGAAATGTTTCTGTAGCTGCATCTCATTTGTAGCATCTTAAAATATGAGTGAAGATAGTGATTTACTTGCTACAATTGCAGTCTAGCAGTTCAATTATTGATGGAACTGCGAAAATATAAAAAGCTACGAGATGATCGGCTGATGTAACGTACCTTATGTGGTGATGTACCTTATGTTCTAAAACCAGCTACTGTGACTTGACAGACTTGATCAGCTGGCTTGAGTCGAGCTACGACAGGCTAAGACTGCACATTTTCTCTGTGACGTTCTAAAACAGTTTTGTCTTGTCATGAATCTTTGATCTGAACTGGCTAGCTTTGACATGTGTCAAGCCAGAGATAGAGGGAACTCAGTGGCTTATCTTGATGCTACCAGTGTGCATGCTTACATAGACAACAACAGATATGGCTGTTTGACATCTTACACCTCTGGTGTATTGATGCTCCTTTACTCACTTAGTACACCTCAAATTAATCTGTCTTGTTATCTGTGTGATAACGATTTGCTTAAGATAACCTAAACTCATTCTACCTGATTGGGCTTTCCCATAGAGTCCAATAGCTACTGGTACAAGTCCATCTCAATTATTCCAGCAGATATAATCTGTTATTTAGGACCTGTGCTTGCCAAGAAAACATACAGTTTCTGCTCCCCTTTAAACATTAAAGAGGTGCCCTTGACCTCCCCAGCAGCAGAAATAGTCTGACAGACTGACACACTAAGCGACGGCTCTAAATTCAGTGCCCCCACCACAGCACTAAAAACGGCAAAATGACTCACTAGACCTGGTACTTTAAAGTGGGTCTGTAAATATATGGGCTATTGGGTTACTCTGCCCATCACTGTTGCTGCTGCATTTAATCACTCGCTTCACTCAGTCCATCTTTCTTCCCCCCACTCTCTGCCTTTGTCAGCCTTATTCTCAAAACCTGACTCTGCATGTCTTGTATGGGTGTGAGCTGAATTAGATGGCCATGCCTGCCATCTCATATCTAATTGAATAAAACCAGGCATGTCCAGATACTGTTGTCTGACATGTGCGGTCTTTATTATCTTTTTACAAGGCGTGGGAATACAACAAAGTGGAATGTTTGATGTGCATACAGGCACGGGATTCTTTTTTCCCGAGAAATCATACTTATCGTAATACCCTCTCACGAAGTCCCCTTGTGGAAGGCTGTAAACCACATCTCTGGAAAAACTCATCTTGTTGAAGAGAGTTATGATTCTCCCTCAAATGTTTCCGCTAAGCGAGGTTATAGGCCATAATGAAAACATGTCTGATGCCTTTTTTTTCCAATGCAAGGAAAGAAAATAAGGTTACAGAGAACTATGACAGTGACTTTGTGACATTTGTACCAAAGTGCTTGTGACTAGTACGTCTACAGATCAAAATCCATATAGGCAGGGTTTTATATTATCCAGGACATATACATACTTTTCACTAACTTTTTTCACCGTATTTTATATGCCATGTCCTCCTCATTTTCATTTCTAATACTTTAACAGTTGCCACAAGTTTCAGTCCACAGCGGCACTTTGGTCGGCTGAATCTGCAGCATTGTCTCTCCCTAAAGCAGAGGAAACGCTGCTGTTCATTCTCTCCCTAAGGCCCAGTATAAATTTCCGCCTCTGTGTGTTTAGAAAATGGAAAACAACCCCGAGAGATTAATCTTCTCCAACTTTCGCAGTCTCCAAACAACATATCCATGGATGGCTGGGGAGAATGCTTGAGCCTCCCCAGACTGAAAAATTGAGTAAATAGCCCTGCGTCAGCCACTGCTATCCTTCCCATGCCTCTATGTGCAAGCTCTCACTGAGGGCTTGATATGAAAAGTCCATTTCACAAATGGGTGCGTTAGCCAGAACGATCAATTCTTCCTCCTCTGTGACTGCCGTGTCCCACCTCAGCATCCGCGAGAGATGCATTTGTTTGAGTTTTGTCTGAGATGAACTCAGGAACTGTTGGGGATGAGATTAACACTCCAGACAAAGTTATTCATTGATTAGGAGCCTTCTTTCTGCTGCCAGCTCAGCATGTTTAATAGGTAACTTTACCTGCATGCCTGCAGTTTCTTGGAGATCTTACACCCGAAAAACGGAGTATAATCATTGATTCTTATACATTACTTTTACTTCCTTTGAGTTCATTTTCAATATGTATATATTTTGGATCATTGTGTTTTATCTTTGTCCTGCCCTTATCTGTTCTACTGTTTTCTAGCTTATTTCATTTTAGTTATCATTTAGATGAAGATTCCCAGGAATCCAGTTCAGCTGTTCGGCTCATTTTTCCTTTTTTTATGTAAAAATAAATAAGGTAATTTACCTTTATCAATTCACAGAAATGTTTCACTTCTGCCATCATCCCACCAATGTACCAACAGCACCTGTAAATACACCACCGGTTCCTCATTTCATGGCAAAAGCAGAACTGTTATATGTATATATATATATTTGGGGCCGTTTGGCCTCAGTCTTACCGTCGCACCAGACTTCTTCCAGTTAATCACGGGTCCAGAAGTCCCCGTGCTGAGCTCCACTCCCAGATGAACCAGCTGTGTGTTAGCTCATGTATGTGAGCAGATGCTTCAGAGAGGCTCTATGACAGCTGGTTCATCGTGTGAGCAATGGCTTAACTTATTCCTTTAGAGTGTTACTTACGTGCATTACAATACAATCAAGTGACTGAACTGCATCTTATATACAATATATCAATATCTACTCCAGTTGTTAAAGCCGGTGTACAATTACTCTTATAGAATGTGTATCCTTGCTGCAGAACAGCTGTACTTGAGCTCTATTCTCAAGTGGCTTTTTTTAAGTCAACATATGTTCCCTTCACAGTGGTTGAAAGATACAATAAATGATATGGAAAATGTTCATTTTTAGCATCACAGGACACTGTGTTGGTTCCAGACAAATGAAAAACAAAAGTCCTACACTCTTTTTAAAGAAAATGATTTTATTCCAAGAGAATGCATTTATATGCTTTGCAGGATAAAGCTGTATATCGCTGCCTCCAGTTGTAATGCATGGATGCAGGATACCTTCACAGTCATGAGTCTGTAAGTACCACAGCATAAAGGAGATGCTCAAATTCTCCTTCCATTTTGCCCCTCCAGAGATCAGGAATGGCAACCTAAAGAGCATCCTGGGTCTCTTCTTCATCCTGTCACGCTACAAGCAGCAGCAGCAGCAGCAGCAGCAGTACTACCAGTCCCTGGTGGAGCTGAGCCAGCAGACCAGCAGCACCACACCGTCCGGCAGCAGCCTCAAGACACAAGAGATGCAGTCCAGGTACGTTACACTCCAGATCATTTCAGTAGTTTGGTTAGAAGCTGTGTGGCGAATTATCATTTTCTAAATACATTTGTTTTTACAGATTAAGCAAGGTTGTTATAACATTAATTATTAATCCTTAATAATTAATTACGAGGTGTTGGTAAATGAATTTTGTTTCCTTTGGACAGAGCCAGGCTAGCTGCTCCCCAGCTTTTGCATTGTACAGTAGATGTGTTGGCACACAGGCAGCAAAGCAGCAAAAGGCAGTAAAGGCAAAGGAGGCCTTGTGTGATGTAAATAGACAGAGCAGGCCTTAGAAGAGCATCTAAAGGAAAGCCTGACGTGCCACACATGAGCAGCATTCCCCTTGACCAGATCAAGTTACTGCACGGCCGCTCTGTTTGGCAGTGCTGTGTGTAAAGAATCAGGGCAGTAAGAGCAGTTAGTCTCAGCACTTGAGGAGAGAGAATGTGAGTAAGACGATATTTCCAGTCTGTTTGGGCGAGTTAGGCGTTAGTAGCGATGGGGTCACTGTATCGTGTGTGTGTATGCTTGGCGGGGTTATTAGGGGCACAGCTGCCTCCCATTCCCACAGTCCTGCCGCCCACCCCACCCCACCCCACCCCACCCCACCCACTCAACAGGTGGAGGACGCTCTCATTCACATACACACCAAACAGGGAAGCACGGGGCTGCGTCAGTCCAGCCAGGCAAGCACACACACACTGATAAAGCCATTAAGATGCTGCACTTTTCATCATAAAATACAAAGACAGAAGTGTCTGATAACAAGTTGGTTGAAAGATTTTTCAAGTACTGAATGAGATATTTGAGGTTCTTCCACCAATCAGCAGGAGAACATATGACCTAATGAAGGAAGGTGTTCTGTGTGAAGTTGTTCACTTATTTTCTCTCGGCCCACGGCCCCAGTAATGTCTCACTCCCCTGGGTTAATAAGTTTATCACATCTGAACGCTGAAGCCCACAGTGGAGGTCAGAGGATCAGTCCATGTCTGTCCGTGATAAAGGAAGCCATTAATCTGTGAATATTTGGGGACGTCTGGGCTATAGAACCTCTCTCTGTGGCTCAAGAAAGTCTGGAAAGGTGTGGAGAATTAATTTGATCATTTCTGAGGGTAGACAAATCAGGGAAAAGATGATATTATCATAAGAAGAAGAACAGTCTGAAGGCACATAGCAATTGTTTAAATGGCCACTGTCAATATAAAACACTTAACTTAAGCATGAACTCTGACTGTGCTGGTGGCTCATATTGGTCCAGCGGTTCTGGTGTGTGCATTCGTGGTGGAGGCAGACTGAGCCAGATGATGATGAATGTGTGAGTCAAACGTCAGACACAGATGAGTTGCTACATCCCATGCTCTGTTATGTTGCAAGCAATATGCAGGAAAACAACGTCAAAACAACCCCCACTTGTGTTTTAATAATGTTTTAAAGGGGAGCTCTTATTAAAACTCAGTGTTACGTGAGTGCTTTTAATATTTGTAAAGGAAAAACCGCCCTAAAATCTGATCTGCTCATTACACACTGATGCTGGGCAGTCAAACATCATTTAAACCCACAGAGCTTCATTTTGAGTTCTAGTGACGATCACAGAGTTTACAACGAAGGAGAAGATCAAAGATTCCATTTTGGATAAATGTGCATATAGTGATGCACAAGACATCTATAATATTTGAGCTTGATGGAATGATGCAGCCATAAAAACATGGGTTTGACTGTTTCACTCATTGTACATGATATCGCTTGAAAGAAGAGCTGGAACAAGCAGAAATATACAGAATATATATGTCAGACAGTGTGGAATAAGATGATTTTTCCAAACTTAAAGTTGTTTGCAAATATAAGGGGAATAGTGGATGTTAAGAGGTTCTTTTATCTGTTTTGTTGTTTAGTGGTTCACTTTTCTAATTCCCACGTAACCCAGACCGTGAAGTTCAAAAATACTGTAGAAATGTGTCTTTGTGTGATAACTGAGAATCTTAGTTTAAGAAGACCGTGTCTTTTTAAATGACATGGTAACAAAAGAGAATCCACCGTTTGTAAAGACCCTTGTAACCACTGCACAAGCTGATCATAGTCTGATGTTTAAGTTGTAAAATTGGACCATGTCAACTTTAAATATTAAAGATTTGTAAGTTTAGTGTGAGGCTTCCTGCCTGGCTGCATGCAGGCTCCTTTTCCTTTCCGTCCATGTTTGGAAGCACTGAAATGCAATTAAATGTATTCCTGAAAGATATTTTCTAATTCAGATTTTGCAGTGATGAATCTTTCTAAGCTCTGAAGATTTAGCATGTCTGAGCAACTTTATAAAATAGGACATGAGCTTAAAAATGTTAAGCTTTCTGAATGATCAAATTATCTGTCTCACACCTTTGGCCTACTGCACATCTACAGTTGTGGTATATGGAGCTTTCTATAGACAGCACCTGCTGGCCTGCCTGCTGTTTGTGGGGCAGGGACGCGTGTTTCTGAGGGGAACTCCCCAGTGGAGAGACTGCGACAGCCCGGAGCCACAGGAGGTTTCCAGTGCTGTAGAAGGCAGGGGGGCCCGGGCCTGGCAGGGCACAGCAAGCACTCCCTCTTTAACTCGCCATGTCCCGGGGCGAACAGGTTGAGCCCCTGGTCTGGCGCTCCTCACGCCTTCCTACCGCCGTGTCTCGCGACAGGAAGAGCCGTTTGCCGTATGGGAGAGGCAACATTCTGGCCGAGCCCGACGTGTCTCCTAGGTACGTGTTTGTGTGTGTAAACATAACGGCAGCAGAGTTTGGATCTTTCTGGAAAACCGACCGTGATATGAGGAGGATGGATTAGTGTCAGTGGCATCATGAACTGGTAGATGGTTTGGTTCCACTTGTCCTGCTTGCTGTTCTTGACATTCATACAGGATGGATTCGTGATTAGCTTCTTATTATAGGTTGTTAATACGTGCTGTAGATATGAATCATTTCTTGATGTTTGTCATTGGATACTGTCAGAGGTGTTAGTTGAAGTCATGAATTAGTCTCGCCTACACCTTGTTGAGTGGAGTAATACACAATAAAAGCCCAATTTTGTATGTCGAACTATTTCTGAATGCATTTAATCACCAAGGGAAATTATCTTACGCTGATTTTCTGTGTAGTTTGGTAACTATATCTGATTTCAGAAATGTGTTCGTATCACAGTATTTTCCTTTCTACTGTGTACTGAAGACTGTCCTAATCTGAAAATACACTAAACGGATGTTCTGTTTTTCCGGACATGGGACTGACTGCTGTCTCTGAGAAGTGGGTGTTTTGTGTTAAAGCACCTGAGAGTCATTCCAAATGTTAACCATAGTGGTGGCACAGCAGAAAATACTAACATTAATCATTTTTTTCTTTTAAGGCACTGAATTATGTCCTTGGAAGAGGGCTACCAGATCTTAAAAACGCTTTAAAAGGCGCTTTGAAAGGGCCACGTTGGACAGATCCTCTCTGGACACGAAGGTCGGGTAGCATCTCATTACTTGCTGTCATCACGCTGGCCTCAGGGCCGGAGAGCCCACCATTTTGGATCTAAAACCCTGCAGTTTGCGTCTGCCCTCAGCGCTGTGGCTATAATCAAGCTGAAACTGATATTACTCACATTTAATATACCACATGTGCGGCGCAGCGCCGTGGACTATTAGACAGAGGCCATGTTGATGTATGTCGTATTGGATCAGAAGTGACAGGCTGCACCGCCCTCTCCTTCGTCTTTTCACCACCACCACCTCATCCCCTTTCCCCAGTCCCAGATCCTGCCCTCATGTGTTCTGGTGTCTCTTCTTCCACATTGGAAAGATCTTAAACGTTCCAGGGTGGCGACTCTGTACCATTGCCTTCATGTTTCAGTGGATTTTATAAAGTCAGAGGTGGGGAGGAGGTCGGGGTGGGTCTTGTGGTGGAAAAATGTGCACCACAAGACCCCTGATTTGAACTGTGGGCTGCTCCTACATGAGCTGAGCGCACGTTACCTTCTCTCAGGCTTCTGTGGCCTTTAAAGGTAACCCTTGTTCCTCCTTTCGAACAGCCTTGCACTGCACTCCCACTCTGAATGTGAACAAAAAGACAAAAGGTTGACTTTGAAATTTGAGCGTGACCCTTTATTCTAGCGAAACCCTGAAAAGTGTACGACAGGCTCCATTAATCTCTGTCTCAACTCATCTTTTCTGTGTGCTAAGTGCCATTTAGGGTGTTTAACATACCACTGGGAGATGACATGTGGTGTTGGTTGTGGCTTTTTTTGGGAAGCACAGGAGAATACATTTAGTTCAGACATCATTAACCGACGTGTCACGTATCATATAGTTCATTAATAACATGACACCAAGGTGCTTGCCACTGTAATGGGAAAGTGCCCTGAACGTGTTTTCCCCGTGTTCCGCCGTCTGCTCCGAAGCTCATTAGCATAACGCCGCATCATAAAACCCTGCAAGGTCAATTAGACATGTACAGTGACTCGGCACTTCCTCACAGGTGGTTTAAAAGTGAGTGGAATTGTCCAGAGGGAGAGATGTAAATACAGAAAGACTGCGTGTATCTACAGTGTGTGAGAGGCAGATGAGAAATGTCACTGTGTGCGAGCCTGAAGACGCACTTTTTACAGAGTTTAAACCGCTAATTAAAATTTTGCTCACCACCTTAAAAGATCCTTGTCGTTCTCAGTTCGACCTCCGTGAACAAAGCTTCAAATGTCACACTGCTGTTCTTTCATGGCCGGTTTGATTCTGCACAATGATGAAATTTAGTCAAGATATTGGCTGACAATCACCTCAAGGCCGGAAACTTCAGTTCTCCTTTTATTGTACTTCTCCGTAAGAGGAAATGATGCATGAATAAGAGGCTACCGAAATACTCATCAGCAGCAGATTCTTATGAAAGTCATGGCCAGAACTGAACTTTATTCCTTAAAATATGAATTTTTGATCATCTATCTGACTTTTTTAATAATTAGTTTTCTAAATTCTCCCTGTGATCATTGTCTGCTCAAAGCAGTATTATGGCTGACTTTGGGTCACCGCGTCAGCTAAACGTGTGAAATGCTGAAATGTAAAAGTCTCATTTCAAAGCATTTGTTCACATTCAGCATCATGGAAAGTTGAGAACTTCTCCCCGAAAGCAGACAGAGCAGAAAATGAGACGTGTTGACTGCAGTGCGTCACTCAGCTGCACAGTATAGGTAGTTTATTGTCTCTGTGCACTTTCACTCACCAACGGCAAACCAGCAGCCCACAATCACAAAACAGAGAACAAGCTGTTCCTCGTTGTCAGAAACGAAGGGCGTCTAAACAGACTGCTGGTGTTTGTTGCTTCCTCTGTCCTCCAGCTGAAGCCTCCGATGCTCTGGTCATTGTAGAGGACAGTTGTTAGGACTCTGTGGACTGAACAAGCTCAAGTTTCATCTGTGGTCGACCTGTGGAAGGTATGAATACAAGTCTGCAGTTAGCTGGAATTCCTTGTTCTATGAACGGAGTAATTTGTAAGTCAGTCAAGCAGTATTCAAAACTTCTTGAAGGGGGACTTTGTTACGGTAGTTGCTAGCGTGTCTGACTTAATTTGTTAATTACTGCTCTATTACTTTATGTCAGCATTTGGTTTCATCTTAGGAGAGGCTTCTCTGACCACACGTCACCTGTATATCGTCCTCCAGCTCCGGGTGGGTTTCCAGCATCCTGTGGTCATTTAGTGGAAATGCTTCATATTTCTGTAAACATCGGCTTTTCAGAAATACGTTTCATTAAAGTTATTCCCAACGTCCAGTGACACTGTTACTGTTACTTTTTCAGGTGCTTGTTGAGCAGTAAACCGGTCACAGGCAATAATTTCGGCAGGCATTTAGAGCTACTAGCTAAAAGAGATATGTCTGATCGATAGAGGGAGTAACTTTCAATAGAGGCTCCGTTCATCCAGTTTATGGCAACAAGTGAGAAAGGCTCACATGTTTTGCGAGTCATACAGTTCGCTCAGAACACCTACAGACAGCCTTGGAATAAACAGCCTTGCCACCTGGCCTTCCCATTGTGTACAGGGTCTACGGATGATGATTAAAGGCATCTCTTTGTTCATAAGCACTCTACAAGTAGCTTAACTGCTTCCTGCCAAACACGAGTGGAGATCCCTGCCAGTAACCGTCTGTGTTAATTCCCGTCTCTGTGAATGACTAACAGTGACTGGTGCAGTGGGCATTCCCTCCGCCGCTGCCTCGTGTGGTGGCTGTTTTGAGGTTTTCTTCAAACAACGCCACCATGAAATTTATTGTGAAGGTATTTCGGGCCGTTTTATGTCAGCGGCTAAATTGATTGAGAGACGTTATTTTGAGATATTACTTAGTCATCTCTGTGTGGTAAAAAGCACATGTGAGCCATCCTGTTAGAAATCAAAGACATGTGCACTGTTGTGCTGCCTGGTTATCTCTTCTTCTTGCTCGCTCTGACTCACATTATTGCATTAGGCGTAGATTTAGAAAATTCCAGCAAGACGCTGGTCTCATTCCTCTTCTGTGTTAACAGCCTGTCCGTCATCTTGTCTGCTCTCTCCTCAGTCTCACAGCACGATATGCAAGTCCTCCGGGCCACGGTGGAATAGGGTCACCGCAAAAGAAAAACACAAGGTAAATATGAGAAACACTTGATTTAGTCTGCTGGTTATTCTGATTCTTAGACTATTTTTGTTGTTCAATATGCTGAGCTTTCACTCTTTAAATGCTTTTTTTAATCACATGTTTGTCCATTTCACTTAAGCTTTGTATGTTTCTGTGATGCAGAGTTCGAATTAAACAATGTCAATGGGGGGGGGGGGGGGTCAAATTTTTAACAAGGGTA
>JAVQJF010067521.1:0-22063 GCA_036023855.1 Gadopsis marmoratus | reverse complement strand
AAAGTGGACACGGTGTCCATGTGCCGGCCACGTATCACACAACCAATGGGGCCATTGGGGAAGCTTTGGGCTGATAGGGCAGAATCTGTGTTGGCGTACCCTTTCCTGTTAGGGGCGCTGTCGTGAAGCTGACGATTAGCAACCTGTCGATGTAAAATTTTGGGTAGGGGTCCCAAAGGCGAAAATTACCCATAATGCACTCTGGTGACCACCGGCCACCATGTTTAAACTTCCCTTATGCCTCTCCCAGGGACAGAGGGGAACAATTGGGACATTTAACAAACCTTTCATTTTTAACTTGGGGCATGCCAATAGAATGGTAGGGTAGGGTCTACTGAATGTCCCCCTGAACAGAAAATGACCAAAAGTGCTTTAAATATGATCTATGGAATGATAAGGGAACCTTCATTTTGGGACGATTACCACACCGAAATAGTTCCCAATCGTCCTTGCTAATCCCGCTCCTATGGGAGGGGGATTTCCCTTACTAGGGACGGAGGGGAACAATTGGGACATTTTCCCAACCGCAAGCCACCTGGCGGCCGTTGTCGGTACTGGGCCCACTTGGGAACAATCTAAGGGTAACTTTTAATTTTGTACAAGGAAAACCGCAGGCCCGAGCCCGGCGAGCTTCGACGACCTGGCGTAGGAGGGCGGCGGGGACAACCCAGCGCCATTTTGGGATTTTTTTAGGCCCCTCCCCCAGGGCGGGAAGGGAAGTTAATTTTGGGTCACCGAATTGCCTTCTGGCCCTAATGGGCGTAAAAGAGACAGGAAAATGGCGAGACAAAGAAGTGCGATGACAGCAGGCCAACTGGAAATCACATTCATTAATGAAAGCGAATTTGCGTTTAACATAGTGCAGAAGAAAGCGTTTACTTTATTTCACCCCTGTATGTTACATCCCACGTTTCTCATGACGTCCGGTGTAAATTTGTTGTCATCAGCTATTTTATTTTTAAAATATAATTTCTTTTCTTTTCAGTCTGTTCAATTTCTTTTGGATCCCCTCTCAGCCCAAAAACACCTAAAAGCCATGGTTTCCCGCCCCCCCCCCATCTCTCCTGCTACAAAGCAAATGTATTTTCAACTATATTGGAAAATGACTTTAACATCTCAAAGATTACATCATACCTATTGTGACATTACAAGTTGTCTGTTATGGTTCTGGTGGCTATAGATAAATCACCATTAAGTCACTACAGCTATCACGTTGTTTTGTGACCAAAATGTGTAAGCAGTCTCTTTAGACAATTATATTTAGCTCAAAGTGTGATCATAGTATACCTTCTTGAGCAGTCGTGTGGAGTCCTCACTGATCTGCATGAACCTCATGATGACGTTGTTGAGGTAGATGTCGCTCAACGTGGCGTGATCCTTACTCTCCCTCCTCACCTGGTTCAGCAGCAGGTACCAACAGTTGACTGGAGACAGCAGGTTCTGGTCTTTCCTAAATATACCAGGGAAACAGGCAGGTTTCAGATCAATTGTCAAGGACCCGTGTGGGAAAATAAGAATCCTGGTGTCTCATAATAATTAATAAACTAATAAGAATTAGAAAGAGGAAGCATCAAAGCGTATGAGAGCACGGTTGTGTAGGATGTTTTAATGACTCCGTATTTTCTGTTTAAAACATTAATAAACATATAAAACACATGGTCAGACTTAAAAACCCACTACATAGTTCGGCAGTACTGCAAGAAGGCATGTACTAGTACCTGTATGCGTTTATGGTTTGCGTCAGTATATTTGAACTTTTTCCCGTGTGTCTATATCTAAGTCAATGTCTCAGCCCTCATTTCTTTATACAACATTTGTCATTTTCACAAGGAGATTGTGGCAGTTCCTCGACTAGCGGGATCTCTACACAGAAGCAGAAGACAGACGCATCATAGACCTCCCTTGGCGTTAAATGTCCTATATACTGCTGGTTCTGGGCCTAAAAAGCTCTCCGTATATTACATGGACTACGCAGTTGGAAATAACTTTGTATCAGTGACATTTCTGGGGCAGAGCTCTTGCAATGCTCCGAGCAGAGCTGACTCCCTACAACCAGGGAAAAGCATGCCACCGGCTTTAAATACACTTAGTGGAATGCAGTTGGAGAAGTCATGGATGTATTTTAAGTGAAGTAGAGAAAGTGGAATTACGTATGAACTGAGAATAAGATGGACAAGCAAGGGAAGAGGGTTCCAAGAAAAGGAGAAAGATAGAGATCTGAGAACAAAAAAGCGTAACATAGTGGAGCCTGAGAGCTGTTTCCTGTGCTCTGTGCTGGCTGCTTCCAAGCTAACTGTAGGACATTGTCCAGGCCAGAGCACACTGAGGCCCTGAGTAAGCACTGGCCTGCAGGATGACTTCCTCTGGGTTAATCTATAACATTCCTCCTGCCTGCTAACAGCAGCACAGGCACACATCTGAGTGTGTGTGTGTGTGTTTGGGTTTTATTATTGGGTCTGGGGTCAAGTCTTGCAGGAACCATATGGAGTTTTGCCTCTGCTCTACTGTCAAAGTTAGTTTGCATAGACAGGCAGCACTTGTCAACAGGTGAAACTCTGCACTTGGCAAGTGACCCAGCCCTGAACTAGCCTTGAGCTCTGGCATAATATCTGCTGCATGAGCAAAAAACAAAGCATTTCTCCAACCGAATAAATGGAGACCACCCACATGAAATGTTTCCTGAGATTCTGCAAAAAAACAGGAAGCAAACTACATTTGATAAAAGCAGAGCCAGACATGCTGACATGAAAAACATCCGAGAGCACAGTCGTTTTTCAAAGACAGCAGGAAAACAGTGAATGGAAAGAAAAAAAATGATTTAGCTAAATGCGGAGTGATGTACTGATGCCACATGCCCAGGTTGCAGGACACGTGTGAAGGACGAGAAAACAAGAAAAAGAGAAAATAAATTAAGTAGCTGCAGGGCTACAGCAGCAGGACTGCTGGACAGCATCACACGCACACACACACGCAAAGAGCAATTGCTATAAATCCTTTCTGCATTATGTATCAGCAGAGTGCAATATGTACATTCTATGGCACTGAATCTAGATATGTGAAGACAGCATGTGTGTGCGTATGTCTATTAATTCATGTTGACCTTTGCATGTGCAGATGCATAATGTCCAGGTGGTCACTGACACGAAGCTGGCCATAGTAGTCCGACATCACAAGCGTCTGCTGAAGTGAATAAAATAACCTCCTTTATTTTCTGTCATTTTCAGTCAAAGCAGTCATTTGCTTTTGCTTGTTGTCCCTCTTTCCATCTGTGACCAATGTGTATATACACACACACACACACAGAGGAATGAGCCAGGATTCATTATGAAACAGTCAAAGAAGAAAAACCGAAGCAAACTGTGTCACACGGCAGAATTGGCAAAATTACAGAACTCTGAGGGAAGTCATCAATGTACCCAAGAGTTCCCATGAAGGTACCTTGTATGTTTGTTAATGGGCTGACCTACTAAAACAAAACAGGAGGCCTGAAGTGAAGAGAGGAGAGAATGAGAAAACCAGAGGCATACTGACACAGGTCGTGACGACAAAATAACCTCTGGGAGCTGCTTACCCCACATAATGGCAGGAAAATCTCTCAATGTCATCATTTCCCCCTCAGCCAGCGCAGGAACTGGGTCAGACAGACGGGCCCCAGTGGGGATAAAACACAGGTATGAAAGGGGAAACTGAGGTCCAGGAATGCCAGGAAGAGGCGAGTAAAATAGTAACCCTTTAGCAACTTACTGCCTCCTATAAAAAGGTGTGTTTGTGTGTGTATTCTGTCCATTCACGTAGTCTAATTCCAGGAGTCACTGGGTCAACGTCAACATACTTGTACTCTCATATAGCAGCAGGATGCTGACAATGAAATGATAATTGCCACTTCAATATGCAGGGTATTGAAACAGGAGCCTTTATCAGCATCAGAGGCAAAATGGCAAAGTCCTCTAGTTCCTTCCTGATAACATATTTCATTTATGAGATACGGTGGCAGCCTTTGTAGCAGCAGCACAGTGGCTGGCGTTCACCTGCAATGAAGGATACGGCTGCTAGTCCACTTTGGACCAAGCCAGTCCTGTAAATGTACATTTAAAAGCATGCAACAGGGTGCCAAAGACGAATTCATAATTCTAGTTTCAACTTGTTCTGTGAATACGTTGAGTTAAATGAGAATGTTATGAGCAATTTCCTCCTTTTTGCCACTCAAGCTGAGAAATGATGTCTGGCTGTATATAGCCACAGCCTGTTCTACACCTTCTTTTTATCCTCACAGACAAAGACAGGAAGTCCCTTAACCAGGAACTTAATTCTGGATAAAAGCAGCATTATTTAAGATGATCCCAGCTGTGGCTTTGGCATTATAAATAATTCAATGATTCCTCTGCTCGCCGTCTTCATGCCCCTCCCTGAACAAACTTTGCATAATACAGTATCTGTATGTGCATGTGTGTGTACGGGTGAAAGAGCGAGAGAGAGGTGAATGTTTGCCCATGTTTGTCCATTTATGTGTGTGTGCTCTGCAAACAGCCAGTGAAACTCAAACGGACTAGGCAGACAGGACTGAACAGCTCTCCAACAGACTGCCGCTGTGGGCCTGTTTTGTTTTCTCACAGGAAGGAAGGAGGAAAACACTAGTGGAACGAACCTCTTCCTTTTTCCTCGCGGAGACATGTTGCTGTTTTGACAACAACATAATACATCATGTTGAACAGCATGTGTTCTGTACAGTTTCCTAACTACAATATATGACAGCTAATTATCAAGTTTAAAAGGGTGTAATAAAATAAAAATAAAAATATGAACGATATGAAGTCTTGATTGTTGTGTGTCATGTTGAACATTTCTAAAAGCGCTGTTGTTCCAGTCCCCCAAATCTTTAAGTCAGAGACAACGTTTGCGTCTTGAAAACATCCGACTTTACTTTAGAGTTGGTGACTGCTGACTTGCCACCACTTTTGTCAGGCTCTGAAGTACAGCTCAGCACACAGGGCACCTCCTCTCCAGCAGTGGGCTGGCGCAATCCTCGCGCAGGTGGCACATAAAGTCTGTGCTTCCTGACAAACACTCACTTCATCTCACTGCTGTAGAGGATTCTGGACTGAACTCCTACTGTGCCAAAACCGTTTTCCTAGCTCGACGGAGCACAAGAGAGGCAGATGTAGACCTGTGAGACAAAACATATTGGTGGTGCACGGGCGAAATTTTTGCCCTCCACCTGCAGAGACCTTCGTTCAATCACCAGTAGCGATGCATGAATACCAACAAACACAGATGGCAGCGTTCGCTGCTCGGTGGGAAGTCGGTGTGGGATTGCAGCTTTGTAGCTTCACTAGCAACATGACCTCTATGGAGGGGGGGGTTGGGCCCATGGAAGGATGGCCTCAACCTCCACCTGTGTTTTGCTTATTGGTAAAGATTAATGGTGGCAGCTGAAACAAATACCCCATGTGTATCGAGAGGAGGCATGTGGCTGTCTGCAGGGGAACTGGGCATTGGGGATAAATGGGGAAAAATTGCCGTCCAAACAAACTAAACACGTCACACACCGTGTATATTAATGCACTCTTGACTGTTAGAGCAACATCAGTTATGTAAACCAGATTTAAAAAATGCAGCTCCACTGACAGTCACATCAGTGCCCCCCCTCCCTTTGAATGTAGCTCACCTAGACTAATTACCCACAGATTTAGCTGCTCGTTTTAATGCAACTTTAGCACTCCTCTGCTCTGCCAGGCATACTGTAGCTTACGGCTACAGACAGAATGAAAACTCACCTTTTCAAACCAAAGACAAGTCTATCCGATGAAAACAACTTAGAGAATATGGAGAACACAGAAGCCTTATTGTGCGCGTGTTGTTTATGCAAATACAAAAATATAGGCCACATGATTTAAAACCCACAGGAAGGTTGTTAATGTTATTCAGACGTCTTGTATTTACTTAAAAAATATGCTCCTATGCGCTTGCCAAATGTCTAACCTGTGAATGAAGTGACCAGACTGTACATCACGCGATAGAAACCACAGAGAGCCATACCAGAGTCCCTTCACCAGTTGCACGCATTGGAGCGTCACACAGAGGGCAGGGGCTATTTGCAGACGGCGAGGACAAACACTCGTTTTACTTTCGTTCCCACCACAAGTTCAAACAATATGCTAATGTCGGCATTTTCCATGAGCAGACTCCTACGGTGTACTAAGGCCAAAAACTACAGCACGCTCAACTGTGTCAAGATCCTCACAAAGGCCCAGAGTCAAACTGAGATGCAGAGACAGAGAAAGAGGCAGATGGAGAGAGAGAGGGGGAAAGGTGACAAACAGTTTGACAAAATCTTTTTATTAGACCTCTACAGTCAGGGGGTAACTCTGTATGAAACAAAGACCAAATGCAATCCAAGGTTTAGCTTCTTCTTCCACTTCTCTTATAATTTTTCATAACCACAGAGCCACAGTGACACTGGTCTATTCTCAGTGAGCTGGATCAGCAATGACCGAAATATGCCTGAAGTATTGAAGTTTAAAAAACTGCCAGGTTTTGAAATTCCTTGTCTTCTTTTTCATATATCACACAACTTTAATCATCACTTTGTTAATTTTAGACTATTTTATTTAGGCATGGCTCTGGTACAGCTGCTTGTGTTACATTAAACACAGATGCCTTGAGAAGTTTGGTGTTGTATTAATCTTCTTCCTTTTCTTTGTTGTAAATGGGAAAAACATTTTGGGAATTTTTAAAATAGTAAGCAATAGTTTTGTATACATGAATTTCCTATGCTGGAGAAGTAAAGATAGGACTAACAAAAAGAGAGCCGTCTGGCACCAGAGATTGACTGCCTTTGAATATGAAACGAAGAGTGATATAGCACAGTAATTCCATTAGAACAGAGATTCGATCAACATTGAAATCCAAGTATGACTTCCATCTGGCTGCCACAATAAAATAACATTTAAGAAATAAATTAGACCAGCAGACTAAGAATCAACACAACCCTCATTCTGAGTCTCAAAGTATTCTCTGCCATAAATGAACACATATGATTGAGCACAGACAAACACTAAGACAGTGTCTCCTCACTTGTACTGCTGGTGATCCTTGGTGCTGCGAGTCTTTGCCATGAAGCGTTCGGCCAGTTTCTCCAGGTTTCTGGAGTATTCCATCTCAATCTCTGCCTTCTTCCTGAAGAAGTCCTGGAGGTCCTGCAGCAGCTGGACCCTCATCTCCGTCTGCTGGTCCAGACATTTCTGCTGCTCCACCAACTGGGCCCGGATCTCTGAAGAGACACAGGAAGAGAACAATTAGATTAGGATGGAGCCAGAATGTAGAATATCAGAGTTACACAAACTCTTGGTTTACATGGTAGAAATATAGTGTACGGTGTCCACCTTTAAAGTAAGGTCTACTCTCGGGTCTTTTCAGGCAGAGTGGCATTAGTTCACGAGGAGTGAGGAGGTAATGTAATAAAGACATCAGCACGCACAGCCAGACAACCAGACAAAAGTCACGTTTTAGTTTGGCCGGCTCATGGACATACAGATGATTAAAATTCACTGTTATAATCAGTTATAATTGCAACAGCCGCAGATGTTAACATCTTAAAGCTTTTACGACATGACCACAGCTCTTGCAATTTTAAAATTACACTCTTTCGATTCTTAAAATGTTTAAAAACCACCAACTATTTAAGGTGAACAACCCAGATTAACAATAAAATCTACATATTTAAAATCTATCAATTGGTATAAAAAGCAAGATGAGAAGGTACAGTATAGGACATGTCACATGAGTACTACATAACAGCCCAATGCAGTGGATTAACCCTCAGACGTGGGCCTTCTGAGTGCTTATGGAGATGAGAGGTTGAAAAAACTGGTCTCAGGTGTTTCATTAAGGCTGAAAATAAGTCCAGGGTGAATGGAACCTAATTCCCATAACACCTAGAGTTACAGCACAGAGCAAGCCACACACACACACACACCAGTGCCTGTGACTGAAAAGTCAAGCCACTTAAAGCAGAGACGCGACAGAAGGCCTCAGCTAAACAAGTTGTATGTGCAGGTTAATTCCCTCTGAGGTCCTTTCTGAGGAATCGCGTCTGTCAGAGCGGCCCTCATTTAAATTTACATCCTTGACAACAGGACAACTGGGATAACACACACACAGAAATTGTTTCGTCTGTGTGTCCTCTTCGGCCAGGGCCATGTATAATGGATTTCTCCTAATGGAAGGGCCAGACATCTTCAGCAGAGGAAACAGATTAATGAGGTGATTTAGAGCCATGCAGACACCAATAGAGAGGGGCACAGAGTGATCCTTCATATTAAAGGGCAGGAAAACACTAAGGCTGCAACATGCCTTCACAAATTATTTGTACAGCTCACTGGAGTGGGTGTCATTATAAAAAGGTAATAGCTTGTAAGGTCTTACTGGCTTTTTCTTGGCACAGTGACTGATTATGGAAAACAGTAACAGTATAACAGTATAATAACAGTAATACGATCAGCTGAACAGGACTAGAATAACTGTTTCAGGGCAAAGTGTAATGTGCATCGTATTGTCCACCGCTTCCAGTTGACGTGGTAATGATAATGCAAACCTAACATAAAGATCAGATACTCAACAGAGGGTATTATTGCCACCCTTTGAGAAAAGCTTCAAACCTCAATGACATATATGTAGTGGAATATCAGACCATCACTCAAGAGGCATAACCTCCCATTCTGATCTGGTTGAGTTTGAGTGGTTCTTAAAAATGTCATAAAAAGGTGTGTTTGATCCATTGTTTATGAAGCCACTCTTGGTTTTGTTTGGATGAGTGTGATCCTGGCAATATAGGAAACACTGTGACAGAAAAAGAGTCTGCACCATAACATATATAACATTTCATTTTGTTTAAATTAATCACATTACCTGTCCATTATTGAAAAAAATGTGGGAGAAGGAGCTGGCAGTCAAAGTGTACCAAAATGTAATGGGACAAGAGGAAATGATTGTGATACTACAAGAATTCAACATTTTGTCCGACAGAGTCTATTATTCTTTGACTGAAGTCAGTATGTGTTGAAGGCATCAAGACTTTCTGCTAGCAAACACATTTAAAGACAGAGATACTGTATACCGCAGACGTAATTAATTATAAATCGATGTCAGTCTGATCCCAGCTGTCTGGATCACTAGTTGATCAGCCACCGTGATCGCTGCGCTATGAGATTTGCACTGTTAAGCATCCTTGCTCAACAACACATATTTTGGAATACGTGAATACTTGTGCTGCAAATTAAACACAGATTTCTTGGGCGTTTGTCGCTTGTATTAAAGATGATTAATTATTGTACTATTAAAGTGTTTTAACTATTAACCGTTTAACAAAATTAGTTGAAGGGCCATAACACTGTATTAAATAGAGGTATAACCCTGTCTTCTTAATGCTATGGTAATATACATTTTGCCCATATGAACAAATTCTACTCATTAAAGCTCATTAAATCTTATTATGCTATGTTGAGCAGTCTTCCATTTTTATTTGTTGTTGTGCTCCTTACAGCAGGTTACGCAGTTCTGCCCTGCTTCATATGTAGGCCAGTCCTGAATAGCAGCTCTGCCACAATTACCAGTTTTGTAAATGCTGCAATGTATCAGTTTTTCTTTTTGTTACTCATACCTCTGAAACTGTCCTGTTGAGTGTCCGTCAGTCCCTGGCAGGGAGGTTAGACTCTGCCACATAAAATAACTTGGCTGTTTCTGTGGCCAATGGACTGTAATTTGGGCGCTGACAATTTTTCCTCCTTTGATGACTTTAAGATCTTTCACTGCAGATACTTGCTGCTTCCAACAAGCACTTTACAACTTACTGTAATAATCTGCTTGTGTAGCAGTGTCTGTAATTGGGATTTACTGTAGTTATTGCAATTCTTTTTCACGTGCAGTTGCTCTTGTAATTGTCTTCCTCTCCGTTTGTGGCAATAGCACTCACTCTGATCACCTAGTAAGCTGTAAAGATAAGAAGGAAAATGGTTTCTGTTTATTTCCATGAGACACTCAGCTTTAACTAGACACTAACCTAAACCAGAGATAGGAGAACGGCAACAGTGAAAGCGCATGCTTGGCCAAGAGTTTGACCAACCTGCTGCTTCATGATTACTCTCATTAATATGCAAGTACCGTGGACTGAAACAAAGATACATATTTGACGAGAGAAATAGACAGCAACAAATGCCTTTGTAAAAAAAGCCAAAAGATTCTTAATGATATGCCATCAATACGTCTGTACGTGAAGCTACTTAATGGCCAAACTGCTGCTGAATCAATTAGAAAGCGGCCAATCAAAGACGGGTGTGTATGTGTGAGAATGTATGGGCATGTGTCCTTATCATATTAATCAAATCACGAAAAGGCTCCACTCCATCCATCAGCAATAAATCTTCTTACGATCTTGATGAATTAATGATTTACACCAGGTCTATTAGAAACTGTTTTATTATTGATTTTTGGCACACACACACGGAAATTAACCGCTGAGGCGTTTGAGCAGTACTACATCTGAATGCGTGCTTATCACAGTAGTTACACTCACAGCCGCAGTGAACCACAAACATCATTAACATGGACGATGGGATTTCAACAGCATAGCAGAGGGCAGCCTGCAATCAAAAACTCAAAACTTCAACATCAAGAACACAAGGCCTTTGGCAAAACTGGGAGACCACCAATGATGAGCATTAAGGAGGAGGTTGGTTTTAAATGTGACTGCATTCAAGTCCGCCAGGCCTTTATGATGAATGGTTAAACCTTGCAATTGCTTCCATCTCCAGAGGATGTGGGGATTAAAACAAAGCCACGATGGCACTGACACAAAGGGGCGTACTGGATCATTTAACACAATTACATTCATGACTGCACACAGAAACTCATTAAATCATTCGTTTTCTGAGTCAAACACTGGCCATTGAAGCTGTAACGTCAAGTTGAAGTTTGAAGGAATTAATGTTAAAAAGGCAAACCACCTGTCAGAGGAAAATACAGGTTTGGCACATCCTGAAACAAGGACTTGCTATGAAGAGAGCCAACCAGTGCCATAACTACATTAAGGCAGATACACTTGAAAATTCATGTTTTTATTTTTCTACACTAAGCTGTGTTTCTCAACCCAAAATCATTGCTTTTTAAAACTGTTTTCCATACGCCTGCACATCTCTGTATGTGAGTGTTGATTTTGAATTTCAATATAGTGACTCATTTATGCATTTTCCTGTTGCTGCCGTCAGATGAATCTGCAAATATTAAATAGTCATTTAATCAACGGTTACATTACAGTCACTCAGGAATTACCGCTCATGATCAAATCACAGCATGTACTTGTAAGATACTTGATGAGGACAGCTAAATCGTGTGAATAAATTGTCTGACCGTGATAGAAACACAATGGACCAGGAGCTTTAATATGCAGAGGCCAAACAGAATAAAGCTGGAATTATGCTTCTCCATAGATATACATAAATGTCCCTGCAAACCTACACAAAGAGGGGTGGGTAACCAAGTCACAGAGCCTCACTTAGGAGCTGATGCGCACAGCTCCTATGCGTCATGTGGAACTGCGCATGAAGCATGCCGATTCCTTGATTCAAGTCCTTGTGGGAGGCGGGTTCGAAACAGAGAAGGAAATACACGTCGGTGTTACATAAGTTGTACTGTGCTTGGCATGTTTCAGCCCTCACCATGCGGTGGCTGTAATGTACAATAAGGTTTAACAGCCGACCAAACCAACTAAAACAATAAAAAGACAAAAATACTAAATAAAAATACTAAATAAATTATGAAAGCAATCAAAAAAAAATGCATTAGTGTGGCCATAACTTAGATTATCTGACAATTACATAAGAGAAGTTATCTAATCTCATAGGCAAATATTTGCAATGAACTAAGCCACTTTAGCGTTTAGCTCCCTTTGATCATACTGATGAGTCATGTGAATCCCCTGCTGCAAGCAATATCAGCTGTCTGACTGGTATCTTACAAAACTAACACGACCAGCAACTTTGGCAGATGGGACCTTGCACTTCTTCAAAAACCTAAACACTGTAATCCACAGTTTCTCTCACGTTAGATCCATCTTACTGTCATAGCAAGTGTTCTTCTACTATTACATGAAGCATTCCTGTCGTTCTGAGGTAATCTGTATGGTAAACACGTGTGGAGGCCTCTGTGCCGAGGGATTTGGGTGTGGGGGGAGGGTGAGCGAGAGAGAGAGAGTGAGCGAGAGAGGTGGGGGGGGGGCATCAAAGCCCTCTGTGATCCCTTTCAAACTGGGCAGCTGAGGGGAGATAAGAGCACCTGTGCACTGGGTTGAGAAATGACGTTACAGGAAGAAACAACGGTGTAATGTTGCCGAATCTATATGGCAGGCAAACAATCTGACAAAGCTCCACCGGGTTTTATAACCAGGTACATGTTGACATGCGAGGATAGCGGCTTGCAGTATTAAAGCAGGGCCTATAATGTTGTCAGCAACAATTCCAGCTGACTGATGGACATCCTGTCAATGTGGCCCAGAACGCACATGATGTCGATATGGACAATGAGAGAGTCTTTGTGGTGATCAGTTTGGACCAAAGTCCTTTTGTTTCTGAACTGGACGTTATCCAATTGCTCCTTTGGAGGCTACATCACATACTTCCCCATAACCCCATTCATGTCGACAAATATGTCCAAAGTTGCAGTTCAGAATGGCTTCTGATTTGCCAGATAGGCCTGTTCTATTGTCAAAGAAACTGCCTTGTAAGCAGGATGGGTACTGACCCACACAGCTGACCTCCAGAGAGAGAAACTGGGCTTCAGTAAAAACAACTCACCCACTGTCAGAGGGGCACAGAGCTAAGTTTTTCCTTTCTCCCTTGAACCCAACAACATGCTCTCCCCGGATGCTCCCAATTAACCTAGCTATGAATCAATCTGTCTGAAAACCATCTGTTACTTTTGCTGAGTGCAGCAACACATTCCTCTGTGGGTCCCATAAAAGACTAAACTTTCAGAGAGTTTCTACAGTTTCTCCTAGTTGATTACAGTTTCCGCCAATAGCTATCTGGGACATGCCGTACCACATCAGTCCCAGGGCTGCCTTTCCACATGCAGAGTGGCTCATCAGCAGTGCCTGAAATAGCAGCGGAGGCCTGGGGAGGGACGATGCAGGAGGGCGCCCAGCACAACCATCTGCTTGAGATGTAGGGTTTGGGACTGGGGGAGTTGTCCTTGCCTCTTCTGGAGGCTGGATACAAGACAGGATAAATACCATCAAAGATAATTACGAAGTGATCAGTTTTTAACGGAGAACAAGCTTTCAATTACAGCTGGAGTGGGATTACATGCCAGAAGGAGCTGAGTATCTACAGTGCGTCTTCTTCTGCCATTTTTTCGGTATTCTGATAAACCAACAAGGCTATACTGCCATACTCAATAATAGCAGGGCTATCTTTCATGTTCTTAGCTCTGATATATGGATACCATGACAAAAATGATACAAGAAGTAGTTTCATCCAAGCAATTGCACTGGTAAAAAGATGGGCCTACCACGTTGCTAATTCCCATTCAGCATGACTCACTATGCAGTGAGTTGGTTTTTATGTTTTAAGTCTTGTAACCAGGGATCTGTTGTTGGACTTGGTTTATTGTCCACTGTCTGCACACATTTTGTTAGGAGCTTTTCAAACTATAGACTATGCACTCATATACATTCCTGCCAGTGAATCCCCTGTTGTTGTTGTTAATACATTAACATCTTCGCTTTGAATGATCAAGGCAAACCATGTGACAATGCCATGTTTAGATTATATATTACAAGAGAACAGAGAAGAGAAGAGAAGAAACATGGAGGAAGGATTGTAGATAGGAATGTGGGAGATATTAATTTGGACACATGGCACGCACCTGTGGCAATGAAGCGACCAGCACAATCCACACAGAGATTCCCACTGATGAGGCTCATTTTGCTTGGTTGGGCGTTTAAACCCAGATGTAAAACACACTACTGTAAGCACTCCTGGCCTTCTCTCTTCACCTTAAGCTCTCTCTGCCTTCACTACCACACGTTAATGAGAGGCAGATGGATGTGAACTAAAGGCCCACAGGGTGACTGACTCTTTACCAACACTGTTCCATGAGGATGCCATGAAGCGCTTTATCACCAACACATGGCATTCCAGGCCCTGGAGCAGATGGGGAGAGACTTGAGGGACTGCTACGACGTGCACCGACAAGCGCCTTGTGACCGATGGAGGTAGATGATGGCTTTGCGGGAGGCTACATGTATATGTAAAAGTTGGAAGGTGATTCGACTGAACAGAATCAGAGGAGCAGACAACACAACTGCTCTCGAATGTTGAAAATGAGTAACACCCATTAAACAAACCAGGAATTCACTAGCGCACTGTGTGCATCAACAAGTGGTCATTCATCGATGATATTACATTTTTGTTGCTTGGTGATAATTGAGAATAATTGAGATTCAGACCAAGCACAACGGTACTGTGGTGAAACGACAACAAACAGTATGTTTTATGGTATTTTGAACATATACAGCAACATTTTAACCACTTCTTATGGAAACTCAAACACAGCATTGAGACAAAAACCCTCAACCAATGGTGGCCTGTAAGCCACTGGTCACTCTCCCCACATCATGCTTGCTGTACCACCCTCAACAGTCTCTAAGATGGGAGAAGTTTGACATCCTGACTCAATAGGGCCAATAAGTCATGACCCAGAGAGTCACACACAAACTTGTAAAAAACAGTGCAGTGACTAAAGCTATAGAAATCACATGGTAGCCTTGTGAAGGAGGCCTTGTATAATGACTTCATTGCGTTGGTGGGACCAGTAAGAAATTCATCATGCGCTTGGTATGTCAGACATTGTTGGACACTACCACCCACTCTGCCTTACATCTGGGCACGACTGCTGGAATGTGTCACCGATTCCTGTGAGGTTTTTTTTAATCGGCGATCACTACTGAGGTTCAATTACTCATATCCAGGTCTCCTTCCATTTACCGACATGTGTCGTACACGATCTGTCTGTAATAAAACATATAAAGCACACCAAAGATGACAAATCTCATGTTCGGTTGAAATATAGCTGTCAGAGACACAGTTACGACTTGAGGAATAGGAAGGTTTGTCTGAAGTAATACAGGCTTGCCCAAAAGGCTGAACAGATTCTCTCCAATCACATAAAGCACAGCCAAACTACACATAGCATACTCCCAGCTTTACTAAAGCATTTTATCTCAGAATATTACAGAACTGGCAACGCGGGCCCCATTACAACATCTGACTCACATGTTAGCAGCTTCCAAAACCACAGAGAGAGTTCCAATTGAAGTACTGTAGGCTACTGTGATCCAAAGAATGGCTGTTAAATCAGAGTGGGAAAGAGCCTGGCCCATAATCCTCTGCTTCTTTCAAACACTTTGAGCTGAACAAGTGTCCTTTGGGATATTTTAAGATCCAATGGCGGTATGGTGCTACCCATGTGAAGGGGCCGAGAGGTGTGTTTTACAGCAGCTTATCTGCACGGGCAGTGTTTGTTGGTCACTGCTGCCACGTCCACACTGCTGACGAGAAGAAGACTATGAGCTGCTTTTAACTAGCGTAAATGATGATTTCCTCTGACTTGGACACACGCACGTAAACGCTACTTCTCTCAATAATTCCAACACACACAGGAAATGCAGTAGTGGCTGTGATTTGAGTTATTTAGTTTTCTCTCGGGCCCAGGAGCATTGTGGGCGGCAGACCCAAAGAGCTCAGGTTCCTTTCTGCGCACTGGGTTTTTATAGTCCGATTCAGAAACAGCTCAGCCGTGGCAGCTAACCGTGCTTACTGTTCAAACACAATACACTCTAGCAGTCAAAAACCAGATGTTAGACTAGACGATTCTAACGGAGCAAAATAAACACTTAAATCTATGTCAGTTCCACTCAAAGGAGGTAATATTTAATTGTGAGATTTCAATAAGTGAAATGTAATCATCTCTGCCACTTATATTCAGCTCTGCCAAATGGCATAAGAGCCAAAAAGCCACAGTTGCTAAGACAACGCCTCCACAGACGAGAGGCCTGCCGCGAGCAGGAGAGAGATCAATCACCGCTGACATTATGGTGGCCTGTGAGGACCACCGTTTTGATCCAAACAAAATAAGAGTGTGAGGGGCTGAATGCTGGGAGAAGTAAGCACACTTTAGAGGCAGAGCTGTTTGTTCAGCTGCTGGTTAACATCTAGACATGCTGTTTGATCCGGACACCAGTCTGGTGTGTGTTCGGTCCGTCAGATGCGCCGGCTCAGATTTGTGTGTCTGTTTGAGTGTAGGCTTGCTTCTGTGTGTTAGTTGTTGGTATATGCATGCGTGTTCATGTGTTTACACTCGAATGCTTCAAGCGCTTGTAGATTCCTCCATCCAACTGAAGCTGCAGGCGGTTTGAATTCACAGGCGTCTCAAAACATCCACAGAAACCTCTCACATTTACTAATCTATTTATCTACATTTGATCTGTATGTTAAGTATGTTCCTCGCAGTTTCTCCACAACATAGCCAAAAACGAACTTCAAATACTTCCTTCCTTGCAGTTTGCAAGCTAGATTGGTCGCACAATTTATTCAAAATATAAATATAAAATGGAGTCATATAAATGACTCCTGTCTTATAACTCCATGTGACCCATTCCTCTTTTGTGGAGCAGTTTATACTCTAACAGACGGGGTTAAATAAAAATTAATGATGCACCATAAGTTACAATAGCTTTCTCCATTTTGGACTCTCCAGCGCTCTACATCCTCAGAGGTTGGCAATGTCAAGATGGAAGAAAAATGTGTGGCAAAGGTCACCAAAGTAAAGTTAAACATGGGAAATTTGTGCAAATGTACATTTGCAACACGAGTGAATCAACTGATTGCAGAAATTCATGAAATGTTAATATTTTAAATACGGGTGTGAAAAGGCCTTTACACAGAAGCTGTTTGAAAAGATTTCATGGACTATTTGCTTCTTCCTTCTTTTTTTGCTGTAACTCTGGGTCACCAGTGGAACCCTTTTGTAATTGCTATGAATCAAAGCAGACCACAGCTGCAGGCCTCTGAAAGAAGCAGCCTGTAGGGAGTGAGAACTTCACTCTAAAAAAAAATTGAATTTTCATGCAGAGTATCCCAAACAGAACGAGAGATAAAATGACTGAAGCTGCTTCACTTTAACGCTTCATGCTGAGGACGATAAGAATGTGGACAAGTAATGCTAAGGATGGGAAGCGGTTACATCTGTGTGGCTCAACATCAGAGAACCGAGAATCTGTGAGAAATACATTGATCTCTTTCAGTCTCTTGGCCAGCCCTCACGCACATTTCTTATTCATCTCTAGACCATACCCAGCTGCTCTGTCTGCTGCCCTAAAGGGACCAGTGTGGGTGCTAAAGAAAGACGTAGATGATCTGTATACTGTACACCAGTCTCTGCACAGGCTTGTTTTAATTTAAAATGCCAGTCTGTACACTGAAGTTTAGAAAACTGCACAGGACATACAGTGTCTACACCTCCGATGACTGTCATTTTCCATTCTTCCAAACGGAAAATGACACCTCACCTTGAATCTGGCCTGCCTTTGTCCTTTTGTTTAGGGATATTAGTGATGGGAGAGATAAAGGGGGTAAAGCTCGTATGTCAAGGCAGCCTCTCCATTTCTCAACAAAGCTTACCTCATGCAAAAGACTTGGCTGGGCAGGCCTACAGCTCTTACGGTTGGGATGTTTGTTTGGGGTAACAATACTATGAAAATTCTGCGGTCAGACAGCTGAAGAGATAAATGCCTTTAAAGAGGGTGTCACATGAGAAACATCTGGAAAGGAGGCACACCGGCTTTCATCTGCAGGAATATTTACTTCCCCTCACAGTAAACAAATGGAAACCAAAATATGCTGGCAGAGACTTAAATAATACAAACTCTGAAAGATGAACCTAAAGAATGGCAGAGCAGTTATGTGGCCTGCGGTGATAAGCGTTTTGAAGGCGAGGGTTGTTTCTAAGACACCGTGGATATTTTCCCTCCTCATGGGCCCCACGGAGGCGGGAGGGAGAGAAAGAGGCCGAGAGAGCATATAAATGAATGGTCACACAATGTGGCTCCTCATCCACGCACCTGCATACACTCCACACACACAGTGAGAGGGGGAGCGTGTGCACCTGTATGGGGGCTGAGTGCATTATATTGCAGGTATGCAGGCCAGACTGCGGAGACATTTCCAAATCAATTTGACAGCTCTGACACCAACAAGCTCACTGCCATCAGTTCCCGGCGCTCTCGTGCATCTCCTGCCCTCTGCCCTCCACCCGTCTCCCTCCACTGCACACTGGACAGTTTGGTCTCGGGTCAGGTTTGTCAACGGCCTCTGGTGGCATTCAGAGCTGCCAAGGTCTGCCCTCCAATTCTGCTGCTTATCCGTGTCTGTAAGCATGTCTGAGTCAGTCAGTCTGTTTATATCTCGATTACAGCGAATGTACCCGCACTGAATTCAGATGAGATAAAAGGTGCATAAAAATGTATAGCGCAGCAACCAATGATTATTTTTATTATTGCTTTCTTTTTATTATGCGAAAAAATGTGTACAGACCAAATAGTCCTAAACTCAAAAACAGTTACAAAAAAAGAAAGTCTGCAAATCCTCATATTTGAGAAGCTGAAAGCAGTGAATGTTGGGCATTGAAAAATTATTTAAATAATAAATGAATTACCAAACTGTTTAGAGTAATTTTTTGTCAAACGACTAATCAATTAATAACCTCCTATCACTGAAAATGTAAATTAACTACGATTGCAGTTGGTGTTTACACATTAACAACCACGTGCAAAAACAAACTTGTGCTTTAAGACATTAACTTTTGTACTTTAATATTGTACTGTGTTGCAAAAATAAACCAAATCTGGATGGGCCGATGCTCTGGTGCATCCCCGATTGTATGAATGTTTGTTTTCGCGCTGTCAGCCTGTTTGCCTACCTGCCTCTATTGTGCTCCATCTGGTTGTCTCTATCCAGACGATCTACATAGCTGCCTTCCTATGCCATCTGTCTGTCTGTCTGTCTCTCTGTCCCACGGTCTATTCACCCACTGTGTTTGTACATCTGCCTTCCTTCACAGTGTGTACACCTCTAGTTTCAAAGGCCTGTTCTTTTGTCTGTCTTCCCACACTGCAGCGTGGAGACACCAGGGCTGGGCAGGGACACCAGGATCCATGGCCCAGAGCCAGATGGTGCTGCTGCCAGCTTGGGTTGACAACGTGTTCCCACAGTCAGGACACCGTGGCACCGTTGGTCCAGAGGAGATGACTGTACACAGCTACAGCTGAGGTGTCACTGACAAAACTGGACCACCCAGCCAACATACAAAAAAAAAAGAATGCACTTGGTAACTCAATAAAAAAAAAAAGACAAAAAAAGAGTCAGATCACCTGCACAGGAATAATCATGTTTTTTCAGCTTCCTATGAACTTTGACCAAGTGAAAACTGTATCCCATCATTCAAAGGAGATCCCTTCAGTTAGTTCAATGTTTTGCCTGAGCCTCGTGCAGCAGATCCATCTAGTATTGCTGAAAAGCAAAGCACAAAAATGCAAATGATGAAGGATGCCATGCAAGAGACGAAGAAGCTACCGATTTATTATTGGGTGCTTGCTACATCCAGGTTTAGAACAGCCCGCTGGCTCAGGAGCTTAGAGAAACTAGTCCCAACCTCACAGAGATCTCTGTTAAAGCCTCCCAGTCCCCCTTTTTTACACACTTCATCTCCATAAACACCTGCTTTGATGTGTCCCTTCAGACTCTTCAGAAAGGTTGAGGTCTGTAATGCAGTCTTACTGGACAGCTCTCTTAAGCGATGTCTACATATTACCGCAGCAGAGGAAGGGGAAACACACCTAGGGGCTATTTTTCATTCTCCTTCTCAAATGTTTCATCTTGCAGATTTAATGAAAACAAATACCAGCAAAAAGATTGGCCGCTGATTAGCTTAATCCATCTTCTAATGACTCCAAGGAAAGATCAGAAGATGAAGGGAGGCTGTGAACTTCAAAACTATGTTAATGTAGGAGCAGGTTCAAACTTGGGCTGTAAGAACATAAACAAAAACACAAACAACACAAGACAGGAATAAAGTAATGAACAAGCTCCTAGTGGTATGAGCTGTAATCAACGATAAAAACAGTATTTCCGAACGTTTCCAAGCTCGGTAGACAGGCCAAGACTGCCATCCTCAGAGCCATGCTGCTGGCGCAGCTAGCAGCATCGGATACACTGCAACTTTAGGACTACTGCTTTAAATGATACATGTTAACATATGGAGCATATTTCTTCCAAAAAGGCCATAAGTCCACAACAGTTAATGTTTGTGAATGAAAAGTAAATAACTGTCAAACACTAAGTGTATGTGGTTATTTTCCTACAGTGGGGAGGGAAGACTTATCTCTAATGATACCTTGTTTGATTCCTCCCAATTTCTTTCTGTGGTTGGGTCAATGATTGATGACACCCTTCAGGAGAGCAAACGGTCAGCCAGCACGTGCGTGCCAGAGAAGGAAAAAGCGATGGCCAGCCTCAAAGTTGCACAGTGGAGTACATAAGGGCCAACATCAGAGGGGCGCACAAATACGCAAAAACCAACATGGGCAGCATCAGCCATTACTTCATGATTTCTATTGTATCCACTAAAAAAAACATCATCCTCCGCCTCATGTGTTTTCCTTCTCGTTACCGACCACCCCTCGCTGCACACCTCCCCTTGCCCCGCCACAAAAAACAGCACCTCGCAGGATGTGTGGTTTCTGGGCCTTTGATAGGGTTAAGCCAGCAGAGGAGCTGGAGGGACTGAGGAGGAACAATCCTACTATTCAAAACCACGCCTGTAATTCCAGAGGAAAGAACATGTGCTGCAAGCCTGCTGGGGAGAAAGAGGGAGCAAGAGAAAGAGAGAGAGAGACAGCAGAAATGGTACGAGGCCAGTTATTATTTGAAAAGGTGTTAGAGAAGAGGGCTGAGGACTTTGGTAAATAGTAAATCTAGTAGATTCTCAGACAAAAAGGAACTGAGTTGCACAGTTTATTATGAAGGCTGCAGGCTGTATATTTCTTTCTGACAAAGGTAGCATTACAGAAGGACTAACTCTAAGGTGACTTCCTCCATATTTATTTCAAATAAGCTGACTTGTATAAACTACAGTTGCTCCAAGGTCAGAGCAATGTGAAGGAACACTTGAAGGCACATTATTGTTACAATTGTACAGATTGTAAGAGTCTGTACAGCAACAATAAAGACAATGAAAGCTTCTCTGCACGATGTTTCAGTCTATTTGCAAAGGACAGAAAGTTTCACTGGTGGGAGACAGTTCAATAGAAAGTTAGAAGGACTGCACATGCCAATGTTCACAGTGCAACAAACAATGGAGTCTTTTCTCAATTGTACACAAAAATCTGTTAACCTAATCTATGAATCTGAGGGTTGCTTTAGTAGAGGTTGTTGTACCTCTTTCCCCTCATCTCGCTCGTCTCCCACTTCACGCTTTAGAAAGAAATGTCCCTAAATTCAATTCAAGATATGCATTTTCTAAATAAATCACAAAGCTGGATCCCATGAAGAAGACTTTCAAAACTTGCATCAGCTCCAGCATCACCTCCTATCCAGATCTTTAAAAGGGATGAGGCTACTAAGGTCAAAAAGGATGGATAATGTGTCATATCTGTAAAATAAGCAGCTGCCTGAGACAAAGCACAGAAAGTTTGTACCATCATGCACACACATGCTCATTCAGCCTTTTCTAAAAATACTTTTACAAACCCCACTGTGTCTGCACACAGGCAGTATTGATTGACTAGGTTAATGCCTTTAAATTAGACTCTAAGTAGCACACAGAGCCTTGTGTGGTAGCCCTGTGAGTGTTAATTGGATGCATTGATGTTTGTTTAGTTCTGTGTGTGTGTGTGTGTGTGTGTGTGTGTGTGTGTGTGTGTGTGTGTGTGTGGGTGTGGGTGTGTGTGTGTGTG
>JAVQJF010067502.1:0-12758 GCA_036023855.1 Gadopsis marmoratus | reverse complement strand
GTGTGTGTGTGTGTGTGTGTGTGTGTGTGTGTGTGTGTGTGTGTGTGTGTGTGTGTGTGAGGGCTCGAGAGGTGAACACAGAGGGAGCAGAATTCCGAGGGCAAGATCAGCGGGATTTCAGAACTGAGAGCTGAACAGCAAAGAAACAAACATGCCAACACATACTCACACAAGACACACAAGACACACAAGACACACAACACACACAACACACACAACACACACATGCTTGCGAGAGCTGTGAGCTGAAGCTCAGATGTCTGAGAAGAAAAGCTCAGAGAAGCTGGTGGTGGGATTCTGAAAGTGTAACATAAACAACGAGCATCTGTCACTTCCCATCACCACATGTCTTGACCCAAAAGCATGTTGTACACAGTGAGAAGGCTTGTCAGGGGCAGGCCGGTGGGATGTGGGGGGGTAAGAGCAGACAGGCACTAACCTTTCTTGTTTGCTGCATCCACAGAAAGCAGGCAGAGAGAAAACAAGGGAGCAAGGAAAGAAAGGATTTATGTACAAGTTGCCACAGAGAGTCACAGTGAACAGGAAGTGCACATCACTGCACCTTACTTCCTCCCTGTGCTCTTTATTTGTTCCACAGTCAGCAGTGCAGCTTACACACATCTTTCACGTGTGTGCGTTTAAGTGTTTAAAGTGCCAGTTTGATATGTCCATATCTACATCAAATTGTAGTGCATAATAAGGCAGTCTGATTAATTGATTTATACCGATTTACACCTTTTGCAGCCACACAGACCTGGAATCAAGCTGGCCTCCTGACTCTGGTCCTGACCTGAGTCAGAGATGAGCTTTGCACTTTATTGATTTCTGCTCCTCTGCCTGTCCTCATATCAACAAATTGGCAACTTTATCCAAAGAGCAGAGCAGCTCTTGAAAATACTAAAGCGTCTATACATGAATTTCAACAAGGTCACCTGACCCTTCATATGCATTTATGGAGGAGATTTAACAAAATACACATGGAAACAGGAGGCTCCTCTCCTCTCCTAAATTATACTTATTTTATTGTTATGTTTAATATCATTTGAGTTGCCATCTGACGTTCCTGTCTGTTGCGGGTGTGAGGACCCTGAGTCAGGTTGTTGAACGCATTTCTATTGTGCTGTAACCCTACAATATACATTATTAGCTCCTACATTTTACACCTTATTTTAATGCAGCCAGGTCAAATTTGATGAGAATCCTGTTGGATTGCTACTTCAGGCTGTAAGGAATGGTGTTGATCTCATCATGCCGGGTCTTGGAAGAGCAAGTGGCTTCAGATGTTCCTTCCTGTTCAGATAATCCTGAGCAAATTCAGTCGCATCAAGAGAGAACAAATGGGGCAATGGGAAAAAGACAAAAAGAGCGTTGCCATGTGAGCAGAGCAGGAGCCATATGGAAGCCCCCCTCAGCCCCGTCAGCAGCTCCAGCTGTTTGACCGAAGCACAGTAAGCATGCGCCAACTGTCAGCCTGCAGGGCTGCAGGGCAACTCACAGCAACGCTCTCCCATATGTCATGGAGGACCTCTGCCTTCGGGCCGCCTCAGCCCAGATGAATATCTGTCGCTAATCTGAAATGCTCCGCTCTGAGCATTTCTTGGTGCCCAACTCTTGTAAAATGTTCTTGTCAGAAAATGCTCCAGGTCGCTCTCTCTGGACTGTGCTCAAATGAGCGCTCAGCTAGACGATATGAGGAGGAACACCGTGAACATGCACTGCCTTCGAGGTACACTGAAACCGCCTTTTATAACAGACGACACAAAAGGACACTACTGTTAAATGGCATTTCACTTACAGTGAGTGGGAGAGTGCACACATTTTGGGTGGGATGTGGATGAGACTTTAATAGCAGGGTTTTCTTTTTAAATACACAGCTTAATATCAATCTTTAATTTTTTATTTATTATCTATTTCCAGAAAAATGCTAGAAATAAGAACTAAAATGCACTAAAGCTACTTAAAATCCCAATATTATCTCCCAGAGACCCAATACTTTTATGATTTGTTGTATTGGCATTTTAAATTTAAATGTTAAATTAATTAAAATTAAATTTACATTAGCTTAGATGTTCACCTAGAAACATGCAGAGGAGCTTTACAGTTACTTTTCCTGCAACCTGAGCTGATTCTAATGCCGTGTTTATATTAAATTACACAAACGTATTAGGTGTATAGTTTCATTTTATTTAGGAAATGTGTGAAAACATTAAAACGGCAGGGGTCAGGAAATGGGAATTGTTATGCCTTTTTTTCCTTTTGCTGAAGGGAGTATTCTGAGAGGAAATAATATGCCTTTTCTCCCCAGATTTCTATGGTATTTCTGCCTTGTGAAGTTTTAGGGGAGAAATGTGCAACTGGAGGCTTTTGGGTCATTAGGCACATTTGTCTATATGAGCGATACAGAACAACAATCCTGGCTTTATTTTTCACATCACAATCATCTGGTAATAATAGGATCAAAATGTATATTGAAAGTAAAGATTGTGTCATTTTCCAAAACAGTTAACATTGAAACATTTGCATGAAAAAAGTAACGTTACTGTACTTAGTTGTAGAAAAACATTAGCTTACAGGGGCGTCACTCCATAGATGGCAAGTATCTATCATAGCGTACGTCTGCTGCCAGACTCACCTCTTGAAGAGTAGAATAGCAATAACTATGATGATGATGAGAATGACAGCCAGCACTGGACCCATGACCCACAGCATCTCTGGCTCCTCAGTTTGTCGGGTCATGCCACTGTGGAGCTTCACCGCGATGGGCTCGGAGAACGGGCTGGCTGCAAACGTCCGTTGCTGCAAAAGGACCAGAGGATGAGCCAGAGTCAGTTCACAGTCACTGAGCAGCACAACAGCGTCTATCAGGACGGAATACTCAAGTAAATATAACTGTATTGTCCTTCATGAATTTCTGTACTTGTCACCGGTACGGCTAAAAAAACATAAATCACCAAACAGAAAATGTGACAATATCACACTTCACGCTTTGTGAAATTATCGACACACACACACACACACACACACACACACACACGCCGTGGACGAGATAATATCTGATTTAACCCTGCGACTCCATTTTCCTGGGTTTCTAAGTTGGATGGGTGCCATCTACCACTGTGCTACCATGTGATGCTTCTCTAAGGTAACGTCTGTAGTTCCACCATCCCACGCAGTAACTTCAAAAAGGATCAGTCCGTCTCTCTGTCCTTGACAGATAGCTGAGGTGTCCGGATTAGAGTTTAACCTTCCACACTATCTTTTCTGTGCAACGTGACCCACAAGTGTGTTCCCACTGGTGGTTGTGTGTCACCCGTTAATGGTCAGTTCAGCCAGTATCATGGCTGCAGTGTCGGAGGAGGGTGGTGGTGTCCACACAACACAGCCAGCTGTAGAGTTTTAAGGGCCTGTACAGCAAAGTGGAGCATTTTCTTTTAAAGCAATTAAGCTACATTACTACATTCCAAGAGCCAATCATGTTTTAAGGTGTATTTTGTTTTCTTGTAAACTAAGATTCTGTTTTCTCAGCAAACCGCAGTGTGTGCATCCTTGAGGTCTAACAAACCTTCCCCATAAAACATTTGCAAAGCAGTTTTTTT
This sequence comes from Gadopsis marmoratus, assembly GCA_036023855.1. NCBI lineage: Eukaryota > Metazoa > Chordata > Actinopteri > Centrarchiformes > Percichthyidae > Gadopsis > Gadopsis marmoratus. The sequence continues at coordinate 9,162 of JAVQJF010067502.1, read as the reverse complement.
TAAAGTAAATTAAGTCCTGCAATGGTTACATCTGTGTTTACTAGCTTGCAGTCTTCTTTGCCTTGGAGCGTTGCAGCGGGGCTGTGTTTCTTGGCACATTATCGCCACCGGTAGATCAGTGGAATAGAATAAAAGCTAAAAGTCATGTAACCTGCATGAGCATCCTCATGCACGTACGTGCACAAGACAAAGAAAGTGGAGACCCACTCCTGACAAACTGCTCCATAGTGCTACTAGAGGTCCAAACCTCCACATGGTACCTTTCATCTTTTGCAGATAAATCATCTGAGACGTGCATGGTCGATGTGGTCCTGTAACGTTGGCCCTGCTCCTCAACAAAACTATGACAAAAAGGTTTATTGACAACCTTTCATTCATGACAAACACATGACTAAAACTAACAAAAATGATGCTAAAATGTGAAAGATGAACAGACATTTATGGACTAATTGTGCAAGAAGCAGCAACAAAACAGCCAGAAGTGACAAACTATGAAAAGATGCAGACCGACACGCCCACATTCACAAAAGGATAAGCTAACATCGATTCAATTCAGTTTTATTTATATAGCACCATTTCAAACAAAGTTATCTCAGTGCACTCTTTTAGACAGAGCAGGTCTCGACTGAATCTTTATTAGCACTAGGAGACATTAACATGTTATATTAATGTTATATTTAATATCATAATGTCATGATCCATGCATTGTTGTTGGGGTTTCCTGTTTTATTTTGAAGGGTTAATTTTATCCGGTCTGTTTCTGCTTTTAGCCATGTCTTCCCTATTGGTTATGTTGGTAGCTGGAGCAGTTTGTGTTGCTCTGGTTTGTTCTCTCCTGTCGAGCTCAGCTGTCCCTTGTGTTTTAGTTTTCATCTGGATGTGGATCTACCTGCCTCACTCGCCTGAGAAGGATGTAAGTGTTCATTTGTTCAATAAAATATTCAAACTGCTCTCTGCTGTCTGCGTCTGGGTCCTTCCCTTTTCTCCTGAACCACACATCACGATACATAAAGGGCCATGGATGTGGATTTATGTTACGCTCAGTTGGCTTATTTTGCTGTTGTTTGTCGGAGTGAGTGCAGGATTAATGTGATGTCAAGCGTCTAAATGTTTACTGAAGGAATAGTTTAGCGTTAATGTGGTCAGACATCTTAGCTGCTCCTGCTAAACCCAGGACCAACAGTGTTTTAGTGCAGGTACCACAGGTCTACATTCAAACAGCAGAATTTGGGAATGACAACTGGATTGACTGAGGAGTCCGGTTGCTATGCTGAGTGTTGGGCTCGTTGTGACGACTCCCCCCTGTGGCCAGGGAGGATACGCATCAGCGACATGCTTTGTGAACTTCACTCTGCCTTCTGGACAGCAGTGGAGAGCTGAAGTCGGCCCTGGCTGTTTCCCCTGCTTTCATTAGACACCGTGGCAGCTTCTCCTGCCCAACCCACACATGGCAAACTCACACTGCTGCTAGGAGACACAGCATGTCGCCGTAGTTGTCAAGCTGAGCTGGTTGAGCTGCTTATCCATTACAGCGGTGTAGCAACTGAACTACTTAAAGCTCCACATCCCAGTCTGTAAGACAGACTTCGTGTTGTTAGTGCAGCCTCTGTGCCAACGTCATGCCACTTCCCCATATTGTGGTATGTAAAATTAGTGCCGTGACCCTTTGACACCATAAATCATCGGTTTTAGCTGTCAGTCAAAAAATGTAGGTAAGTGCTTAATTTGTTGGCGTAAGGGCCGTTTTCCTTGGAAAACTCTAGAAGATACAAAATATAATTTGCTTTCAAAGAAAGTCATCTCTTGCCCACGAAACATCCGCCCTGATTAGTTAGTCGCGGTGCAGATTTGTTAGCAGTTGGATGTTGGCAACATAAACATTAAATAGGAGTTGCATGGGTCAATTTGCAAGGCATAATTCACTTTAAGTAACTGTCACTTTATGTTCTACGAGACAAGTGCAGCACGTTGGACTGTTGGCGAATGAGACTATAAATATTCCTGTGGAAGCCTGACGGGGCTCCAGCAGCTCCGGCTGCAGCCTCGCTGGCTGAAAGCTGTAAACGCAACTGAAATGGTCAGGTTAAAGGAAGAGGAACCTTGATTTAGAATCAAGTTTGTTTCCTATCTATAAATATGAATATATGAGATGCATGAAATAACTACGTGACTCATGGAGGTCCAGAAGCTAAGATGGTATCTATGAGAAGGGAAGACTGGGAAGACCATGGAAACAACAAAGCCACATGACCTTTGGTTGTTATGGCAGTACACAAACCAAGAACGCTGCAGCCATAAACTCTATGGTTGTCTGGGATGAGCCCTTAAACACCCTGAGCAGAAAATACTACAGAGACCAACAAGAAGCCAAACAGAGTCTGCTAGTGCTGAAAGCTTATATGTCACATACACCAAATTGATTCAACAACCCTGCGAATGACAAGACCGGCTCTGTATTTCACTCTGAGTTCCATATTTGCAAGTTAATTAACTGTTTTCCGTTAACACAGACACTTACTCCATCAGTGCAACAACAGTCATGCTTCTCTGAATCTTACAAATACACTTTTCATTCATGAATTCGTTCCAAATGCATTTGCCTCAATGTTAAGGTAACATTAATGAACCTCCAAACTTTCTGTTTCAAATGAACAGCAACTGAACCTCATTAGCAAATGAAAAGAGAAGAGCAGCTTAGTGGTGAGTGTGACATGACTCTTGTTGGAAACCGAGATAATAATAATAATAATAACTGGACCGTTGGGTCGTTGAATGGTCATCATGGTACACATGTACACAGAGATCAGCTCAAACACACACATACATGTTGAAATGTCTCCTCTGCTTGTGACCCATCCTTCTTCTGAGGGGAGCTGAAGCAGCAGTCAGCCTTCTGTGGCGACCGGGGACCAGGTCCAGTGCACATCCCTGTCCAGGATAGACAGCTTAGGGGTTCAGTGTCTTGCCCAAGGACACTTGGACAGAGGACGGGAGGAGCTGGAATCGGAACACCAACCCCAGGGATGAAAGTCAGATAACAACAGCTCTAATTCCGGAGCCACAGCTGCCTGACATCAAACCTCCATCCCAGAGCCAAGACTCAGCAGCTTAACCCTCACAGCCGCCACGTTACACTGAATGTATCCTGACAAGGCAACACTTTCTATTAAGGGCCTTGTAATACGCATTGGTTCACTTATTACCTAAAGTTTTTACTTATTCATATGGATTTTATTAATGTTCTTAAGCAGTTATAAGTGCTTATAAATGTCATACAATCTAACAGTAAATGCGTGATGAGAAACACATCTTATAAGGGCTTTATTACCTATTAACTAACACTTATTACAAGTACCTTTAATATAAAGTGTTACCTGTAACAGATCTGAAAAAAGGGAAGCTTCTTGCTGAAATATGATTAAACATGGGAAACTAGAAATAAAGGCTGTTTCTAATATTACCTTGTTTCATATATTACAGTAGAAAGGTTTGCCTGCAGTTTACATATTTCCTGTGTACGGTTACTATGATCGGTTTCCCTTTGGGTGGGGGTGGTGGGTTACGGAGTATTAAGATGAGCAAGAAGAGCGGAGAGCGGAGACTAGATCGGAGCAGGCAACGTGATTCAGTGAGAACGTGCTGATGTAAAATCCATACAGATTATTCGGCTCATCACCCCGGGTGCCGTCATCAATATCATCTTCCCTAAGTAATTCTCCGTGACGCTGACATCACTGTGCTCCCCTGGTGTCCAGCCCTGACACTACAGCTGTTCATCACCACTGGTTAATTAAAAGGGGAATCCTTTCAAAAACTGTGAGCGAATGACCTGTCAACATAAACAAACCATCCTTTTTAGTGTGTAACCTGTAGCAGCAATGTATTGACCTGTAGCACTGAACTGTCACATTCTGCCTCGACTGTCTGCCTTTGGGCCTTTAATCTGCTGCCGAACTCACCTGCCCGACGAGGGTTTAGGCTTCAACCGTAGCTTCACAACATGTCGTAAGATAACACATTACAATGAAACTGTAATTAATCTCACTGCAACAAACATATTGCTACACGTACCTTTAAATGTAGATTTAGTTCAGCTTGTTTTGTGTAACGTGTAGCATAAGGTATTACGCTTCTGAAGAAGCTAAAGCAGAATGTACCAAACTGAACATTGCCTCAAGACGACTGAGCGCAGCCAACTTTTCCAACTCTGTTACAAACAGTCTATAGAGGAAACCTTAACAGCTAAAAGGTGTGGAGCCAGATAACACGTTCCGCTCATCAGTCTCTTCAGCTCTTTCAGCCTTCTTTTAGCTGTGCGTTTTGGCACTTTCAGTAAAGTACTGCCTACAGCGTAGAACTTTTTTTTAAGTGACAGTTTTGACAGCTTTGTGACACATATGAAGCATCTTCTAAAGGATATTTAGACCATTTCAGGGGGGGAGTTTGGAAGTGATCAGTCTACGTGATAGATAATGATGCTCCACGGTGAAAAATGTGCTGCTGCTACATCCGAAAACTGGAGCGAGGAGGCGGGTTGTGCAAAGAAGAAAGGTCGCTTTAATAGCAGTGGGAGGATGAACATTTTGCTATTACAAACTACGTGTGATTCTAATGTATTTTGACAGCTCTGTTATTTCCTAGAACCCAGAAGATTTCCGCCTCACCCGGAGCCCTCCGCTCACAGCTCATCCATCTGCAGCAACCTGGATGCCATCCAGCAGGGGAACTTCCAACAACCCTCTCTGCGCTGCCATCCTTCCCTCTTCCTCTTTGTCTTTTCTCCTCAAAGTTCAGCATTTCTCTCCTCCTACATCAGAAACTCATCCTCTCTCCAATGATTGCAGCATCTGTGCATTTCCCTCAGGTGCCCACCACCACCAGTCTTATCCCTCCCTCTCTTTTCTCTCTCCCCCTCTCTCACTCTTCTCCACACCTCTCCGTCACTCCCACAGGGTTGTGCGTTCAGGGGAAGCTGCCGTTCACCGCTCGCTATCCCTCCTCCATCCTCTGCTGTAAGTGATCACACTGTTTGTATGGACTTTCTCTTTTATCCAATTTCACACATCCCAGCCTGTTTACCAGCAGTGGGGGCAACAAAAAGCCGCAGAGCCCTTTCGCTTCAGTCTTCAGTCCCCCCCCCCTTCTTTCTTTTCCTTCCTACTCTCCCTTTCTCCTCTATCCAGCCAGCAGCTTTGCAGTAACAATCAAAGCTAAGCTTACTTCCACTGTTTTCAATGAATGTGATTAGGTTTCTATTTTTGCACAGGTCTGAATCACATTCAGCGGCGTGTCATGTACTGAATCTGGGCTCTTCTTAACGCAGTGAAACAAGTATTGTCCAAGGCCACACACGCTGGACTTGAATTGCAGTCTTATGTGTTTAAACGACCTCTGAATGTTTAATTGAAGGAATGCTAACCTGGTTGGACATGTTGAAAGGTACATTCACATTAAGATTCGAGTCCCCCTCTGATAACCTAATCCTCTTTGACAGGTTTCAGGAACTAAGGAGCCACAGGAACTTAAGCCAGATGCTAAACAAGAAACCGAAAGTCTGTTTTGTGCATTCCATTCCTGTTTGCGTTTGCACAGCATCTAAAGTCCAGAACCCAGTGATAGTTTAAAATAGGATGGTGGCCAGGGTTGGATTAACCCACTAGGGGGCTCTGAGGAATTAATTAGCTGCAATTGACCTTATTTCAGTGCCAACAGACATTACAAAAAATTGTACTCCATGTCCTGTTGATGTGTAAAGCTGTAGCTGTAGGAAGGTTGTAGCAGCTACAAGGACTGTGTTTAACAGCACCTCCACCCTGATAGCTCCTGGTCCATTAGAGACCTTCTCTAGGAGGAACCTTTTGGCAACTGGAACTAAAACAGAATAACTAAATCTAAGACCCTAGTTCCTTAGGTCGAAATGCAGGAAAGGTTCTCAAATGGCCCCCTAGAGTTCCTGCAGGGGAAATGGACCACAGCACACCAAACCCGTGATGTTCGCTAAAATCCTGGGGTGGCTCAGTCCAAAATGTATCAACATTTTCCTTTTGGTTTCCTCACCTTCCCTCAACGATTGGCCTCAACATACACATCCCAATCTGACCTACCTGACAGAAATACATGATTTTGCTGTCTTACCCATAGTTAGATAAAAAGGTCAGCATTTGGTTTTACCTAACCTAAATAATGTGTAAACAAAATGAGTAGGAAACCTTTATGTTGTTTTCTACCAGAGCTTTGTGGAAAGTGCATTGTGTTATGCTGTTGCTGCTGAGGTTGGTTCTATAACTGCAACATAGACCTTAACACAGTGAAATGACGATGCCACGAGGACAGATGACTGATCTAAGGCACAAAAACCGTTGAAATTGGAGAGGCAGACGGAGGATGCTCTGCTCTGGAAGCAAGATGCCTGTGAGTGACATCAGGGATCATGGTTCCCTGATATACCTGCAGACTGCAGATGCACGCCTCACTCAAGAATGTGATTTGCATCACTGCGACGTGCCTGGCATGTGTGGCGCTGCTCTTTTGTTACGCAGGTGGAAAACACCGGGCCAGAAAAACAATGCCACTCACGACAAACTCTTCTCTGTTTATGCAGGAATGCAAGGCCTTTGGAAAATGTATAGGACGCACACTGCAGTTGGAAGTACTAGAACGTGACCCACAGGGTAGAAATGAAGCTTGTACATAGTTTCATGAGAGCTACTCATCTGACAATTTTTAAAGGCCACAAATGCAGACAAACAGCAATAGAGCCACATATTAAAACCCCGTCCACGTTTCCTCAGCCATCCTCTCGTTCCTTTGGTGCAGTTTTATGATTTATTAAAGGGCAGGAGGTGTCAAGCGCAGCCTTGGTCTTTGTGATCTTTTACTGACACTGCACTGCTGCATACAAGGCAGACTTACAGCTTAATCCAGTCTAATACTCAACGTTTCTTCGTTCTCACACTGTAACAGCTACCTGGGGCCTGTGGCTGCTATAAGAATGTAGAATGAGTACATGACATTAAACAATTGGTGAATATGTTAGTATTATCACCAGAGCATGGTTCTGCCAAAGTACTAGTGGTCAAGCAAATGGCTTCATATCTAATGGAATCCAGTGCAACAATACAGAGTGATCACAGAGTTGAACCACAGTGACACTCAATTGCAGGTTTCACACGTACGTACGATTCACAAAGCCTGCATTCATTGCAAGGCTAGTAGTGCATTATATGAAAACATGTTCCTGTTATTGTGTGCACTCCCTGTATCTGATCAGCATGGTGTAAAAAGGCTGTTGTAAAGTTGGGCAGATGCTGTACAAATTAAGCAATTGAGATTGAACCCAGACTCATTTTAGAATAAGATTTCCTACTAGATCGGCTGTTGCTTGGCATTCAGTTCGAGGACGGTCATGATCAGTGATCTGGCTGTTGGACGAGCACATGGATCCCTGGCAGGTCAGGAATGTTGGTCAGTCATCTGCAGTTTGAGCAGTTCTGATGTCCCACATTGCTGCTGTCAAATAGCTGTTATAAATTGTAGTGAGATTATTTGAATAAATTATAACATAAATAAGAAATCAAACTGAACCACACAGCAAAACAGACTGACAGCAAGTCAGACTGTCCTCATCTCTGCCAGGATACATATAAATATATTTCAAATGTACAATTTCGAAAAGTAATGTTGCCTTCTCTTTCGATCTTGTGCGAACAGAACTCTTCCTTTAATCTTTGAACAAGGTTCTGTTGAAGTGATGTGATGTGATTGATGCTGCATTCTGTCCATTCTAACGGGTTCCTTTTTCTTTAACAAGTTCTTATACTTGTGTGCTGCCTAATGTTCATCAGGACATCTAGTGTAGACTGCCACTGTGCAGGGCAGTGTAATAACAATCAATATATACTGCACGGCGCATTGTCATACAACTACACAGCACATGTCAACTGATCATTTACAGGATCTGGCTGAAATATTCAAAATTCACAAATTGAACAAACTGAAACTGAATATTTGAGCTTATTACCAACCTTCTTGCTACATCCACCTACCTGCTACAACACTGACTCTTCTGACTGCAGAATTGCACCATCTTCTGCACAAGCTTGTGTAAGTATGGTACATATCCCATTAGTGGGGAGGGGTTGCTCTCTTTTTACAGCATGTAACGAAGCTATTGAGGCCTCAACCACTGAAGCTTCCAAATGTATTTAAGGTGCTCATATCTTTATGAATACATAGTCCACTCACAGACTCGTGGTCCATCAGGTCAGCCAGAACAAAGCAGCGATACTGCTGCTGGCCAGGGAGGGCTTTGTTGTAGTAGCCGCTGTATTTCTTCTCATCGCCCAGAGTGAAGATCTCAGGCAGAGCGTCCAGCTTGGCGGCGATGTAGGGCTGCAGGAAGTCCTGGCTCTGTCTCCTCTTTCTCTGCAGGCTGCTGTCAGCACCAGCCTCCAGGAGCTGCCGGAGGGAACGGGCATATCAAGAGGTGGCACAAGGATGGAACATAACACAACATACAATAACAGGACGAGAGGAACTACTTTTATCTATTTCATTTATTTGTTTCTCTTCCCAAATGACTTTTGCTGTCACCAATCCAATTCAGTGACTTTTAATTCATATCCACTGTCAATTCTATTTCCTGTTACATTACAGTTGTTCAACAGACAGGTCCTCATACCATTACGACACACACATGCCCAGTTGTTGGTCACTGCACTGCAAAGTGGTCCAAATGAGTGCTTAGCTGATGTGGTGCCCCAGTCCATACAACAAACCTTCTTTCAGATTTTGGTAAGCATCATGTAATGGCAAATTCTATATGTACTCATATTTTCTATGTACTGAGTTGTTACTGTCTTAACAGCCTGTAGTGCTGTTCTCTCTTTTCTCACGCCATCGAAATGACTGGAGTTGGTTTATAAAGTTCCTTCCCTTGTTTCAATAATAAGATAAGATATGCCATCCACCTGCACAATGTTGAACTGTCAAGGGCTACCTTGTAACACACTCAAGGTCTACTTTGAGATATGAGTTTCAACATTCGACTGTTCTCACACTCCCTTTTCCCTCCTTGTTTCCTTCTGACCTTGCAACCCACTCCAGGCAGGAGGGGCTGCAGTTTCTGTAGTTATAAGTATGTACTCCCCGCTGCTAGTTTTT
>JAVQJF010067492.1:0-17575 GCA_036023855.1 Gadopsis marmoratus | reverse complement strand
GGTACGGGAGGACCCGTGCAACTGAAGTTGATTGGTCTGTCTCTTGACAGACGTGGTGTTATTGGAGCTTCCATGATTGGTCACGCCAGAAGGCGCTTCCCATAGTGAGATACCTCGCTCGGTTTTCAGAGAACCGGGGTTACACTGGTAACCAAACGTTCTCTCTTCCACGAAGCAGGATTCTTCCCTGACCAAGACAAGAACCTGAATTTCCAGAACGCATGGATTTAACATAGTGCACATGTCTGCATTGAGGGTAGATCTGACTTATAATAAAGTTCCTTAACTCAATGTAGTGCTTTTTAAAATGCACCTATAGGCAAAAACTACAGGCCTATTCAATTGTTTCTCCTGGTTTCAGTTATTTCCTAATATGAGCTGAGTTTGTAATCTATGCGCCAAAGTCTTTGCTTTTGAATGTAGCAATGTAGGGCTGCAATTTAATGAAGAGGAAACTATTCATTCCTGGGCTGTTAGATCATAGACGTTTTTAAAGGTGTGGCAAGAAGATCCAGTTTTGGCTAAGATTAGTATGAAAAGCCTGTGTCTGAATAGGCCTACTTGCTCCGTGGTAAAAATCACTTCTGTGGACTTGTAGAAAGGGCCCCAAAGTCAGTGTACTTTATGGTGTTTCAATGTCTAATGTGCTGTTAGGTATCTGTTTATTCAGTGTTGATAGTTCTATCTGGTAAGCCAATCTGCGTGCTGGTGGTATATCATAACTGACGTCACACCGCTAAAAGCAGTGTGCAAATTACTGCATTTGGGTGAAGACAGATAGACAGATTCCTTTATTCAGTTGTATTATTCTTTTCTTTATAGAAACCACACCCACAACCAGATAAATCCCAGCTGTCATTGCATGATTACGAGAACCCCTGTATGTGTTACTGGAAAGGAAAAGTAGTAAACAGCATAGCAACTATCTATACGCTCTTAATTTCATATTCAGGAGGTATTTGGCCATAAGTGGTGTTCTGGCCGAACACACCAGGGTAAACCTAGTGACAAACAGACCATAATCCTACTGGCTTCACTGCAGGGCTTACATGCGACGGTCTTCACTACTTTGCATTTTATGGAGACAGCACAAAGACTTGACTGTATTTGAATAAGCACACAGGGCAGGTGAGCTACCCTGCAAAATACAGAGGTCAGATAATGCAACAGGAGCATTTCAACTCAGTGAAATTAAAGCCTACTTTAGACTTTTTGCCGGGCAAATGTTAGCCACGGTCACAATGGCTGAGGAGATATTTTATTAAATAAATACTTTTTAACCGCTCATACACGTCCTCCTCGTGCTCTGCTGCTGATGTCAAACACAGTAGTAGGAACTCACACAGAGTTAACAAGGGCCAAGTGTGTGTGTGTGTGTGTGTGTGTGTGTGTGTGTGTGTGTGTGTGTGTGTGTGTGCGTGCGCCTATTTCGGGGTTAAGTGCGTCAGGTTCAAACACATTTAATTGCTGTTCAGACGCAAACACATCGCATCTCACGGCTTTCACACATGAAACTGTGAAAACTGTGACCCGACAAAGCCGCAACGCACTGCTGGACATCTTCACACACATGAAAAACTTTCTTAGGGGGAAGGTTGGGCGCGAAGAAAAGAGATTTCTGGGTCAAACATCTTTAAAAATAAAACTAAAAATAAAAGCCACCAACATGAGGCAATCACAACATCCTATGGAGTAAGACAGTGACGACTACTATTGGCTAATCTTAACATCCTATTAGTATACTAACCTCCGTGTGTCCGTTTTCTCACTTTAAAACTAAGATTGCTAGTTCGGATAAACACAAGACGGTTTTTTTTTTTTACAATGACGTTATGTAACATTATATATATATATATATATATATATATATATAGATATCTATATATAGATCTTGGCCACTGAGTACACCTCCCTGGCAGTTTACACTGTGCTAATCTGATCATGCTCGTCAATGGAAAACAGACATTTCGCCTATAACACGAACAAACGTCTGGTTTGTTGAAAAGTGGGCAGGAACACGAAGCCGTTGCAGGCCTGTACACGTCCCCTGTTGAGAGCCAGCTAGCTTAGCCCCCAATGCAGTGCACATAAGGCGTCTGCTGAGCTCTCTGCTCTTCTGTCGTGGCCGAGCTTGCCAAAGCTAAACGAAACAAAATCCCCTCAGCGACACGAAGCTACGTCCGAACGCCAGACGAGCATTTTGTAGCCCGAGACGAGCCGAAGCTGAAGCTGAAGCTGAAGCTAAAGGTGACGGGAAGAGACGGCAGGCTGACGGCGGCGGAGCGACCGTAGACCCCAAAACAGAACGACCCCAGAAACAGTAGCCTCTTAAACAAATATGACTTAGGACGTGTTCTAATGTATTATTCATTATTCTAGCTCGGCTTGTTTGAGCGGTTGTTCGCGTTTAGCACTTACTTCAGCCTGCTTGCAGTCTCTTCCTGAAAGACGCGGTTCTTTAGTGGCAGTATCGACTTTAGGACTCATACTTTCCATTTAGGGGACACGCCCACCAGAGGGCGGTGACCGACCACGTGACAACAACAAATATGTTAGAGCAATAATTAGAATAATAACTTTATTTATTTAAAGAAAGAGTTTAAAAAGTGCTTTGACGGGCAAAGCACGACAGGAGTTTAAATCAAGATAAAGATAAAGGAGTAGAAGTTGCAATAAAAATAAATAAAACCAATAAAAGATGTAATAAGAACATAACAATGATGATATAAATACGACATCACACGAAGGCGAGTCTATAAAAGTGGCTTTTAAGAAGTGATTTTAAAGAGGTTACTGATTCTGCGAGACTTATCTCCTCAGGCAGGTTGTACCAGAGTCGAGGGGCCCTGATGGCAAAAGCGCGGTCACCTTTAGATTTGAGCCTCGACTTTGGAACGAGCAGAAGGGTGGGGGGGCCACCTGAGGATCTAAGGCTGCGAACTGGCTAAATCGAACAGGAAGCGTAGAGATGCCAGGGTTGGGGTGATGTGAAAACCAGTAAGAAGCTAAAGAGCTATAAATAATCAATAAAATACTGGGCCACACTATGTCAATCACCTCTTCAAGAAATTTGGTGGGAATAACATCAAGGCTGCAAGTGGTTGGGATATAATATCAGTTAAAATGGACAGTTATACTGGTTCAAAAGCTAAAAAGACTCTCCAGGCTACATGAATACCGATGTCACCTGCAACGTCACAATAGATCTATTATTTGACAGGCTGACTTAAACATATTGTATCCCGCCCAGGTACGCCTATCTAAATCTAACACTAAGTTAAACCACCTATTAATTTTGTGTTTATTGACACACAGACACACACATAGAGGCTACTGAGTCTTAACCATCTAGATTGTTAATTAAAATAATAATAATAATAATAAAAATTACATTATAATGTTTCCTGCCTCTCGCCCAATGTTAGCTGGGATAGGCTCCAGCCCCCCCCTGCGACCCTTCGGGATAAGCAGTATGGATAATGAATGAATGAATGAATGAATGAAAATTACATTATGAATTCTAGGAATACTAATCCTAATTCTAATAGGCCTGTAACATTACTGTATATTAGCTACAATCAAACTTGATTAGGGTAATTAATTCTCCATTAAAATAGTGCCTGTAAATGAAAAGCCACTTTTTTAAACACTACAATAAAGGTATGTGAGTGATCTATTTTCAAAATAGTGTCTGACTGGTTATAGTTTGTACAGGTGGTTGCAATTAGGTAACAATCACCAACAATAGGGGAGTTGTATTTTACGTAGGCTACCTCCAGGTGACTGATCCTCCCTTTCCAAGAAGAAGGATTGAGTGATTGTGTTTGGAATTACACAACCGCACTGTGTGTGTTTGAAGGACATTTGCCACGAGAGGGAGCCATTTTTAAAGCTTTCGCCACACCATACTAACTGGCCTGCCTGCCACCTTCAGAGACCCTGAGAGAGGCCTGGGGGCTGGTGTTGAGGTGCTGATTGTATTGAATGATTAACTGATTTGATTGGTCAGCCGTCTGTAATAGTGCATATTTTTCACTGTTGCACACATGAAACAGCTTTCAAACGGCTGAATCCCATTAGTGAAAGAATTAGGAATTTAAGTAGCTTTACATGAAGCACTCTTGACTGACTTAATGATCAGATAGGCCTTATTATAAGTCACAGGGAAACCCCCACCACCCACTCAACACACACACACACACACACACACACACACCACCTTTCAACACTTATAGACACAACAAATGTTATTACAGATACATAAGAGATACGTAAGTACGAAATATTATATGGCTCAGAGCTAGTCTGTTAGTAACTGATGTGGCAGATATGTGTTGACCTTGCTGGAACGCTGTGCTGTTGGGTTGAAGAGTTAGAATCGGCGGCTGAACCGTTTGTCTCATCCTGTCGGCTGCCGATTAATATTCATGTCAGCCAGACTCTGATTGGCCCGCGTCCCCTGTGACGCAGCGCCGTCCTCGTTACATATTCATGACGCCTCTCGCTGCCCCGCTGCAATAAAGGCAGATAGCGGACCATGGGGAGCAGGGGGGAACTTTTTATACTGACATGTTAGCGCGATGACTTTTGAGCAACATCTAACTGGGACGAGGCTCCCGGCGTGAGGAGGACAGGGCTCTTTGCGGGAACAAAAAAAAAAAGGAGCACTTGCCATCTGCCGGGGCACGGGAACGAAACGCGGGACGGCAGAAGAGTTGAGATCAGTCCAAGAAATCAGCGGTGGAAAATCCAGTTTACCCATTTGAATTGAAAGATGAGCTTGTTGTCTGCCATAGACACGAGTGCCTCCGTGTACCAGCCTGCGCAGCTCCTCAACTGGGTCTATCTCTCGTTACAAGACCCCCACCAGACCAGCGCCTTTGACGCGTTCAGACCCGAGCCCAACTCTTCCCACCCGGATCTCAATTTCAGCAAGACTCCCGCGGCGGCGGACCTGAGCTCTTCCCTGAACTCCAACTATCTCAACAACTTCTTTCAGCTGCAGCGGAATGAGGTGAAAGATGGCATGTTGTCAGCTTGTGGTTGAACTGACTACAGTTGGCTGATCTGTTGGCTGCTTCGCGTCTGTTGCAGCAAATGTTCCAGCATGTACAGGACGGGCTATTTCTGGCAGGATATAGGCTGCAGAACCGCCATGATATTTCTAATAAGCACAGTAACTTCTGATTGTCTCACTTCAGGGTGAATAGTCTTCCGGCTTTAGTTGAGGGAGAGAAAAGAAATGTGATGTCAGAACATATAATAGGCCAAGAATGATCATAGCCTACTTTTTGTGACACAAGAAGGAAACATGCTACTGTGAATAGAACTACAAAATTGTAAGCCCGAAGATATACATACTGTGGGAATATCACGATTCCACAGGAGGTGGTCAGTACACTAACAGTCAGTTTCACAATACTCTAACTGCAGGAATATTATAGGATTGCTTGGGGAAGTGCATAATTTAATTTGGGGTAGCTTATTTAATGATAATAATAATAATAATAATAAACTTTATTTATATAGCATATTTAAGCTTATTAAGCAAGTAAGATCTTACTAGATATTTAAATAGTTAAATATCAAAACAAGGTTTCTATGTACAGATAATTTAATTCCCTTTCCAGCATACAGCTGAGTTATGGTTCAAGTTAAAGGCAAAACCGCTGAGCAAAAAATGTGTTTTAGTCAGACAGGTCTGGGATCAGAGAGGTAAAGAGGGACAGATGGAAATAGATTGCCCTGCACGCCTCTGTCTGGAGAGAGCACGCCACTGCAGCCTGCTGCTGAGGTCTGCTGTCTCTTGACTTCTTCAAATAGACCTGGTCATGCAAACAAAATCAGTCCGTGTTTACATATCGTCTATTTTTGTAGCTCTGTGTAATTTTAGGGACAAACATGCTGATAATGTATGCAGGGTGTAAACGTGATACTGCAGGCCGTACTGTTCAATAAGGACCTCACCACCGCGACCTTCAACCTCACTCACACACACACACACACACACACACACACACACACACACACACACACCCATACATACAGCACACACAGACACATAATCACATACTGTGGGCAAAATGGTAGTGTAAAGAAGCTTCCCAGTGTGTTGATTACACTGCAGTCGAGTTTCTTAGATCTACGTTACAATGACGCCATGTGTTGGAAACTCTAGGAAACACTAGTAATGGATGGATGGTTTATTCACCATCTACAGCCAGTGTTCATTATTGTGGTGGTAACCATAGAGGCCTTTTGAAGCCATTTGACATGGAACAGTCCTCTGAAAATTGGGTGTGCACATTATACATTACACGCAGTTGTGTAATGCCATTTAATACGCATGAGTATAAAGTGTTTCAAACTGAGGGAACGTACACAGTCTGGAAACGGTTTAAGGGGTGGGGGGGCCATTTTGCAACTTACTAGGCCAAGTAAAATAAACCACTGCAGAGATTTGATGATGAGATGAGTAATGCAAAATGTGGTTGTTTTTGCAGTGAAGGATCACCGTCTCCTTAGAGTTGAAATGGTGATAAACTCATGAGTTTGTTGTTGATTGGAATCTCGATATTGTGTGCAAAAGTAAAATGTGCTTACCACAATCTCATCTGCTGACAGCTTTCTGTAAATGTTTGTGACTTTTTCTCTCTCATTATCTAGTTCTAGGCTAAGAAGACACATACATGAATGTGGCTTTTGAACATTTATAACCAGTCTGGATTAATCTAACTCTGTTAGCAATTTTCTGTGGAATGTATTCAGCCTCAAATCACTCACCTTTAAAGTCTCCACCAGACACCACAGCCCTGGTTTAAACATATCTGTGTGTGATTGCCCCCCTTCGGTGCGACACCTCATCCTTGGACCTGTGAAGACAGTCACCGATCTGCTACAGTTGTCCACCTCACTCATTCACTCACCTCGCACGGTGACTGGTGTCGGCACACACATGCATACACATCCATCGCCACACAACAACACTCACGCAGACAAACAAAATAAACAAACAGTTTCACCCCCACCATTAGCAGATGTGTGTGAAATCAGTTTCCTTTGGGATGACAGTAGGAGGTTTCAGGCCAAACAGAAGAAATGTGAGGAACGGCGACTGAGCAAAGCTTCCTGTTTTATATTTGTGCAAATAATTTCACAATCTGTACTAAGGCTTAAGTTTAGTGAACACACAAACATGCACATTTCCTTAAGGAGTGGTAATACACAACACAGTAATACACAGCGCTAAAACTCATGGCAGATGGGGAAAACCTGAAAAACTACAGAGCCGTAATGCTTGATTTACGACGACTACATGCAATAAATGAACATAAGTTTTAAAGCTGGATCTGGTTAGCAAGACAATCTCACAGCCTGCAGATAAAGATTTGGCTTTCAGACCTGGCCAGGCTGCCAAGTCTAAGGTTTCTGTGCTGTGCAACATTCAACATCCACAGTAACATAATTTCTCAGACACAAACCTTTGCCGCAAACAGAGGCATGACCGTCAGGGATGAGGAAGAGTTGATCCGTGGATTTCATCATGCCTATGCACTCACTGACGTTTTTACTTGAGAGTGGGGTCTCAAACATTTGTTTTTAGTGCAGTTAAACTATTAAATGTCAAGACAGATGACTGGTCAGACTTTTTGCTCAGCAACTTGTCCACGCGGGTCAATTACTAGACCATCTGAAAATAAAAACGTCTTCACCCAGAGATCATTTCCTGTCTGTCGTTTCTGGGTCGTGTTTGAAGAGAGGAAGGCATGAATGAGAAGGGAAAGAAGGGACTGCAGGCAATGCCTTCCCTGTTATTAATATTCAGACGGCATCTTCTATGAGTTCACTGGGCCCTGTGGCATGCAACACTGCGTCCTGTGGCTCCGAGCAGACTACAAACACTGACCATGGCTAGTTTGCCGCCAACAGTGCATGGTGACATTGCTGATGTTCCACAGGCTGGTGAGGGAACATGCCTCCCATCTTGTTTACAATGAGTCATCCTCTGTAAAGTCCTGTCTTTCTCTGTGGACATGCTCAGTACTTTTCCAGCTCATGAGCACAGCTGGGCCTCTCGCCAGATGTTCTGAATTTAATGAGAGAAATGATCTTGGAGTTTTTTTGTTTTCTTTTTGTTCAGTTTTTATTTTGCGCAGCAGAAAAAAGGGCAGAGATCCCTCAAAGGAAATTGGTGATTAATCTCAGTAGTTTTTAACACTCCAAACCAGAAATGCACTGTTTTAGGTGATACTATCTTAATGTAATGTTGTCCAGCTTGTATGTCAACAAGTCACACTTTGTGAAACTTTGTGAATTGCATATGAACTCAGTGTGAAGGTGCCCCATGACTGTTATTTATCTTATGTACAATATATGATACTTTTAGACAACGAGTCTGAAGAAGCATATGTTAAAATCTTAACCTCGTCTGATATTATTCTTATTTTGTAGGCCTTAAACAACAACGCGTATAAGAATGTGTCACCCTACGGCTCCCTGAACAACATCGTGGATGGACTCAACTCCCTGACGGACCATTTCTCAGACCTTTCCCTTTCTTCAGAGCCAAGAAAACCCAACAAAAGACCCCCACCCAACTACTTGTGCCACCTGTGCTTCAACAAGGGCCATTACATCAAAGACTGCCCTCAGGTGAGACTGGTAACACACATACATTACATAATGTAGTCTTCAGATGACACAACAGCTTATATTGGTGGGTGTACATACCTTTCAGTTGTTTGATTACAAATCGTGTGTTCTACATTGCAATAACTGTGTCTTTAGACGTCCAGCCAATGCCTTTCTCTCTGTCTTTCATTCCCTCCCTCCCTCTCTCTCTTTGGCTCTGGTCTGACCTACTTGTTAAACAGGCTGGCCTCTGTCTTCTGTAGTCATGGATGTGAGTGCGTGTATATTTGTGCTTGTGTGCATCTTAACTGCCACATCATTACACTGCAAGAAACAATCCGTTGATGGATGAACTCGTATGGCCAGTTCAAGGTGAAACTGTCTGTCTTTGCATTGGATGATCAAGTATCGTAAAACCATGAACAAGTTTAGGTTTAGGAATTTAAAGTTTTAAACCATCCCTGCCAATTTACTTTGAATTAAGTCTGGGTAGAAGTGTCTTTTTTAGCATATGGCCCTGGTTGGTAGTCTTGTTACTACAGGTTGATGCAGGTGTGCAGTCGGTTAGTTACAGAAATTGTGTTCATGCACACACAATCACTACTGCAAAAGTGAAGTGATATTTTGCAGAATTTGCAGGAGTTCTTGGGGAAGGAATGGACTATGAAATTGCTGTGGTGGATCTGTCACTGTGGTGTTATATAGCGCCTTGTAAAGACAAACTCCATGGCTGGGACTGCGGCCTGGAAGTGATCTGACTTCATAAGAGGAACACGATGTCACTTTGCCTCGGGATCGTGGAATTTTTACACAGAGTTGCGTTGTTTTTTTGTTTATGTCTCTATTTTGCCTCTCCCAGTTTTTATTCTCTCCCTTTCCCGGGATGAGGTGCAATAGCCTAACCCTAGCCTTGAGTTTCGTTTGCATGGAATGGTAATGAGGAGCAGATGTGAGATTAAAATGCTTTGACTCGCTTTATGACATATGATGACTGGTCTCGGGAAGTCTGTAAAAGACCTGTGTACTGATGAAATATCTCCTGGACTGCTCCAAACTGCAACGTGTGGGAATTAGATCATCTATTGACAACTCCAATGGGGAATTTTGGGTCGTGGTATATCATGCAATATGTGACTTTTGCATTCATTTTTCTTGTAAATGATACTCAACTTTGGAGCAGGTGTACATTAAGTCATACATAATCTAGTATTACCTTTTTCATATAAGTGTATTTCTAAAACTGTGTGTTGTTTCCATTTAATGTGATCATCTTCACTGTACCGTTTTAAAATGAAAAGGCTAAAAATGTTGCTTTATTAAATAAAACCCCTGTGGCAGTAGAAGCTGTGAAATCAATCTTGCTGTAGATGTAAGCATTCAGGGGTGAACCTCAAAGTCAGACCCAGCCGACTTCTGGTTTATATTTCAGCTGTTCGTTAAACTGCCAACAGTAACTCAAAAAGCAGCAAAGTCTCCAGACGGCATCCGCACCTACACAGTTCAACACCATCTCAGTTATTTAGGTCTCTCCTGGGCTTTTCTTTCTCCATGAATTTACCTTCCATTTGTGCTACATCACTTACACTATTGCCCAGTCACCTGTTGTTGCGTGCCTAGCCAAGGATAGTTGAGCCTTAATTAACCAGCTGAAGACCCAAATAACAGATGTGACACATCTTGCAACAGAAACATGGCAAGAGTGTTTAACTTGCCTATTAGCACAGACTTGTGTCATTTTCCAAACAATATGTTCTTGTCCTAAATTCAATGGAGGGTCCCTACCAATAGTTTGTCCAGTCCAGAGGTGCTTCGCCAATGAAAACAGAGGCCCTTGCTCCACGGAGCACTGATAAGTCATCCTGGTCCAGCAAAGAATCAGATTCTGATGACATGTACAGTCATCCTCTTCTACGTGACCGCAGCATGGTTCACTGTATAGTTCTGTGCTGTGATGCTTTTTGTCGACAAATCCCATAAAAAGGCCAAAAATATACTAACTAAGTATTGTCTGTGTGTTGAAAGCCTGATGTATCTTATACCTCTGTGCCGTAGACCTCCACCGTTGTCTAAAAACCTTAAAAAACACATTAATGAGCCACACTGTTGCACTGTATGACATCTTCCTTCAATCTGACGGGCATGGGTACTGTAGGTGGTTTCCCAAACAGCCTTGCTTCTGTAAATACTAATTAGAGAACCAAATTTGTGTTCATCCACAGCTGCAAATAGTCCGGAACAAATGCACTATTGTTTCGGTTACGTTTGTGTTGCTAAAAACTAAATTGCCCATTTGTTTTAGGAAATCACTTGTGCTTTTAAAAAACAATGAGACTATATATTTGTGACCTGTTTTTAAGGACAGTGTGGGCCAGTCAAAAAAATATTCAGAGATGGACTAGGGCATTTTTGGTTTTGGTCTTTTCATAGGATTTGTTTGAAAACTATGGAATAACACCAGATTAAGACCAGACTATTGTATTGCCTGTTTTTCTGTTCTTGTTCAGCCTCCGTCCATTCTTAGAATTAAGTCTTTGATGAGGTTCAAATGTATTAATTGTCTAGTTATTGTTGACTGAATCAGATTGCGTTTTCCAATATACATTTGAATTGAGATTTTATTCTTAATAGATTGTTTCATATTCTTCAAAATCACCTTACCTCTGCCAAAGTTGATTTTGTTTTGCAGGTGAAGGTATTTGAAGTATACTTCAAGTATTCGAAGCGGTGGATCCATCCATCACAGTCACTGTAGTTCCATTGCTTGACTCTGAGAGAATAAAGAGTTTGGAAATTAAATAGTTGAGGTTACCGAAGTGTTTATGCATCACTTGAAATTTAATACAGTTTTTTTTTTTTATAACATGTTAACATTGGAAACATACAGAAGAGGTTTGTGGCTGTGCTGAGAGAATTATTTTACTTCTCAGGGAACTCTTGGTTGTTGAGTGAAAGCCAGGCAGCTGCCCAGTGCTCCCTGTCATGGGGACAGAGGTGTTATGTAAACGGGCTTTTATTTGGAAAATGAGGTCGCTCCCCCAGTTATGAGCAGAATGCCCCTCACTGCCACGCTTGGGCCCCCATCCAAGATGTCTTCCACTTGCACTCATGATTTGGTTCTGTTCAGTGGACTAATCCTCTCAACTGTTGGCCCCATCTCTGATATGAGTGATCAAAATGATGCTTTGAATGACATCGTCTTGCTATGTCTCCCTGTAGAAAGATTAACTCATGGAAAATGTCTCTTTGTGGGTATGTGGGGGTGGCTGCTACTGCTGCTGTGTGTGTGTTTTATGTGTGTATCTGAGCTACAGTGGACTCCTGAGTTACTGCGCCCCATTCCTGGTCGCAATGCATTCCCCTGGTTCCGTCCTTCGGAATTATAGCTTGCTGGGCATGCGTTTCTATTCCTCTGAGACAATTAAGATATTTTGCAACTGGTAGAGTACATCATTTATAAAAGCTTAAAAAGCCAATAATAACTGACATAACATTCATCACTACTTCTGCTTTCACCCTTTTGCCCATTTCTGTCGAAGCCTAAAAACGTGGTCTGTAATCTTAGAAGTTTTTCTTTCTAATATAACATTTCTAAATGCGCAAGAATCAACGTTTAAGTTAACCACTCTTAATCAAGAAACTCAGCTAATACTGTTTCATCAGGACAACCCCACATCTCATTCTGATTTCGAATGTTGCTAAATCCCGATTGGAGCAACGACACGTGTGACATCGCCTCTCATCCCAGTCCCTGTCAGTCAGTCAGTCAAGCCTGTGTTCTGGTCACTGCGATATCTCCTGGAGCATGTATCTGGTCTGAATCTGTGACCATATGCCAATAACTGTGATGGACCTCACGCCTCATGGGTTGGTACTTTCAGCAGCAGTCTGTCCTTTGTGACAAATGGTCACCATAATCTCCCATAACCGTGTCAACATGGAGACCTGAGGCTGAGCTGTGAAGTGAGGGCCTCTTCACACCAGAGGCAAATCATGCTTTCAGTAATGTGTGACTTGCCAAAATGTGTGCTTTTCCTTTGCTCGGCGGTGATAAACTTAATGACTTGTCATTACTGCGGCCCACTTTGTCTACCATAACAAACATCAGTGGTTGTTGTTTTGACAAAGCGTATTTGGTTTTACATCTTTCAGCATTTGCCTTTGACAGAGCATTGATCCCTTCCCGAATTGGTTAGCAGTCGTGCCGGGATAATTGCGAAACCACTTTGTTTTAATGTTTCAGTTTGTTGTTGTGCTCGGGGATGGGGGTAGAGGAGGGGGGGTTATAATTTACCAGTGTTACATTTATGCACAGCTCTGTCTGTGTGCTTCCCTCTGCCCGTGTGTGGGCACACCCAATTTCCTGATGTGTGTAGCTCTAATATTGAAGTCTTAATTAAATCGGGTTGAAGCCTGTAGATGGGTTTTGCCTTTTCAGCTTTGTACTTTCTCTACCTTTTCTCCATCAGATTTATTTTTTAGGGGTTGTAGAATAGACTAAACAGCAGTTTTTCTTGAGATTCAAGATATGAAGACTGGTCTTCTTTAGGTCACAAATAGATTTAAATGAAATAAAAAACCTTGGCGAAAATGCTAAGGTTAAACAAATTATTACTAAAGTACTAAGTATTACTAAGTATTAAAAATAAAATGCTTGACAGCACTGGTACCCATATGTTCATTCCTTTATTTTACAAGTTAACACTATGTTGGGAATGGGTATTTCTTTTATTCATATAATAGTCCCTGATGAATATTTGCAAAAGGAGGGTAGGCTACCACATTCACATCTGGAAGATAGAGTGCTCCCATGGCGTTATACTGTTGGCGTTTCAGCTGTAACAGTTAATCCGAAACAGTTGCGTTGCTTGTCGGTGACTCTGTAGCAGTAAAATGAGGAAAACGCTGTCTTCGCCCAGGTCATTTTCCCCCAGCTGGTCCTAGGATTTAAACCAACACTTCCTCCTAACCCTTTGCAGAGAATTAGGTTCATAACCTGTAGCTTCCTGTAAGATCCATATTTTCCATTTAACAACAAAAAAACAAAAAAATCCTGCAGAACCTAAAGACCAGTTTGATATTCCTGTGTGCAGCTTCTATCCCATATTAAACTGCGCGTCAAGCCTCACATTTATCCACTCTTGTATTGGGAACATGCTGTTAAACTGAAATAGCTTGCTAGCCCTCTCTGATAGTTAGTTCATTGCTGGTTATTCAACAATTCAACAGATTATTTCTTTCTTTTAGGTTTAAGGTAGCTGAAGACGTTAGCTGTCCCCTGGAGGCTAATGTTCCTAAGAGGAGAAGGAACATAGATTCTACATCTGTCCTTTTGCCTTTCTAATCTCTATTTAACCACCTCCTGCCTTCACTGAAAGATATATTTAGGGAAATCGTGTATTTACTCTTTCCTCTGCCTCCACAAGCTGTTTTCTGTCTTCTTGCCTTTGCTTCATTCTCTCTCTCTTTATGCATCCAGCAGTTTGTTAACCCTGTCGATATACAGTCCTTCAACACCACAGTCACACTTCAACATTTGTCATAAGAGAATGCATCCAATTTTACCCCCATGATCTCTGCACCCTGGGGCCAATTCTGACATGGCTAGGCAGGCAGTATGGATGTGTCATTGTCATGGTAAGGAGCGCTATTGACTTTGTCTGTGCCAGACAGAGAGACGGTATGGGTCGAAAGCCTGAGAAGGAAATAAGAGCTGAGAGACAGCGAGACAGCCAAATGGGAGTGAGGGCACTTCCCCTAAGAAGGAAATCAAAGTTAAAAGAATGATAAAAGTGCGGTTTCCTGCCAGCTGGTTTGTGTTCTGTCCAGAAATCCCATT
Organism: Gadopsis marmoratus; assembly: GCA_036023855.1. Classification (NCBI taxonomy): domain Eukaryota; kingdom Metazoa; phylum Chordata; class Actinopteri; order Centrarchiformes; family Percichthyidae; genus Gadopsis; species Gadopsis marmoratus. The sequence goes on along the minus strand of JAVQJF010067492.1, from coordinate 3,108 downwards.
CTTCCTCTCAGATTTTGCTGAGACAACAATCGCACCACTTCCTGTTTTGGTAACCGTCACACCGCTAACCCCATCTCTGGGAGGCGGTGCACTGTTACATTTACCAGTCAGGTAAACCTTCAGCTGCTCTCTGGTTAAATGTCGAAATACGGTGAAATGACGACGGAAGGTCCAACCGGCATCATCACGATAGGATAGAGCTGTATGAAGACACAAAATGCCATCTACTGACTTAGTCTCAGCTTATCCTAAGCCAAAAGATACATTTCAGCTTGTTTTAGGTGAAGCTTGTACAGCTTGTCTCATCTCAAATGGATTTGGCACCTCCTATCATCTGATTAGCCCTTCCTTTCACACTCAGACTAAGGGTGTATTGTCTAACTCTTTCTAGATGATTCTATTAGCTTAACTTGGAAAGAGTCTTATATAATAATATGAATCTTTCTCCTGTCACACCGCTGAGCCAGCACCGTAAAATGAAGGCTGGAGTTAATAAAAGAAAATAAGGAAAAATATTTTTGGGGCAGTTGCTTGTCACATTGCTTTATGTGAGCTGGACTTTGCAGCACGAGAGAAACCAGGTCAACACTCATTTTAGAATCTAGTGTCTTTTATTTGCGTTATGTCTTGTTGTACCTGAGCAATAACCCCTTTAAAAATGTAACATTTTACCTTTCTACTAAATACCATTCCACTTCTGCAGCCAGAACATCGACACTATGTCAGGATAATATAAAAGTGAACCTACTAAAGAATGTTAGCAACAACGCCAGCAATCACTTGCACAGTAACTTGTGTTGGCTTGTGTTCTTAACACATGTACGGTGTTATGGGGGTCAGCAGCCATACACTGAGGCCTCAGGAACAGGATGGTTTGCCTTTCACTGAGGGAGGAGGTAGGAATCACAGGGTCAAAGGTCAGATTTTCACTGCAGCCTGATGTCCTGTTAGCACACCAGGGCCGGAGAGCTTTGTTCTCTCTCTTCTCCTATAAGCCATATATTTAAATCACTCATATCATCATCAGCATTGTCAACCCCCTATATACTATATATGTCCATCATATGTACAGAGTTATCACTATTCTTTTTTCTTTCTATGTCCAAATGTGTTGATTTTAGATAATGTTCACAAACTAAATAATTTTGCATAGGTTTTTTTGATTGACGCAACTAGAGTTGCAACAATTAGTTGATTCATCAATTATTTTAATAATCAATTTATTGTTTCAGCCATTTTTCAAGCAAAAAATGTCTTACAACATAGAAAATTGTACGTCTTTGGGGTTTAAACTGTTGGTTAGACAAAATAAGACATCAGAAGATGTCACCTTGGGCTTTCGGAAATTGTTACGGGCACGTTTCACTATTTTCTGATGTTTATTAGACCAAAACATTATTAGATGAATCAAGAAAATATTCAGCAAATGAATAGATAATGCTGGTTATTTTCAGCCCTAGAAGCAGGAGTTTTGGTTCAGATGATCTGGTCCCTCTGAATCCCTCTGAGAGTCAAACGTCTTTTACAGCTGACAAACACAGCTAATTGGGATTTAATGTGATTAAGCTACTTCGCAGACACTTTACATGAGGTGTTTACATTATTTTCTACACCCTGACCGTGACCATAACCTTGTCTCTCTCCACTTTAACTCATTAGTGGAGAAAGGTAGAGGTTGAAAAGGACTTCAGAGTTAACTGGAGTTCATCACACCAAACTCATACATCCACATTAGACCAGCAACTACGTTTAGTGCTTGTCTCCACTGGTTGATTGGTATGCGGTCGAGCTAATTGCTCCTCGTAGCAGCACCGAGTCTTGTCACACGTGAACCACAGAGATTTTTCCACGATGTGAGACAAACTGACAGACAGGACGGACAACCAGACGGACAGGCAGAGACACTGTGAAGCTGCGAGTGCTGGCACACAGGACTGGATTTGGGTGTCAAGAGATCAGGGACCGACACTGCTGGCTTTGTGTCGCGCTTGAATGGGCACCTTAGGGAGAGACTGCGGTTCTGAATGGGCACCATTGGGGAAAGCCCAAGTGCTGGGAATGGAGGATGGTAATTAAGGCAGTCATTGTGTGTGTCTGTAGGATCTGTTAGACAGAGAGGTCAGGAAGGCAGGCCTGTATTGTTCCCCCAGCAGGACCCTCTCTGCATCACAGTGGTGCGTCAGACTCAAGTATGTTTGGATAGAGCCTTGGATCTTACAGAGACAAGGAAAAAAGAATTACAACAACAAACCACACAGGCGGTCCTATACAGTCTGCTTGTCTATATGTCAACATATAGACTAGGGTTCTCTTCTCTGTCTTGATTTTGCAAGTGTTTTTCTGTTTTGTTTTTGAGTATCTTGAAGTCCTTCTCTGGCAGGCTACCCTGGAGCTTCAGCTCTCTCAGGAATCAGAACTGTGTTAACCATAGATTAATTAAAGCACAGTCCGATATCAGCAGTATATTGTAGTAGTGGTGATGCACTCTAAAAACTACAGTGTAAAGTAAAAAGCCCCCAAAGGGCTTCTTCATTACTTCTGTTAAGTATAATACTATTCACAATGTCAAAGAGACAGATTTTTGAATAACAGAAGCAAAAGGTATACAGAGGTTCAACCCTTTTTAAAGTAGTTCTTTTTTTAACCAAATGAAAAATAAAACAACTTGTTGGAGAAGATGAAGATTAGATGACTACACTTTTGGAGTACAGCTATCCCAGTTCATAATGTTTGTCCAGAAAATAACATCCTTTCTTAGTTATACTGTCAGATTTACTTGCCACAGTGTGTTCTCTCTAACTCAAGTCTAATTGTAGGTCTTGGTTTTTCACAAAACTCCTGCAGTGCAGTCCTGTAACTTTCAAGTGAAAATATATGTTGGTGATTTCCCCTTACCTTACTTTGAAAACCCTGCATTTCCATTTAGAAACTTTTTTTTCTGTCCCTCCTCTCTCTCGCGGCACTGTTGGGAAGTTTCTGGCAGGGATGAGAGCGGGGGGGGGGGGGGGGGGGGGGGAGTGGCACAATTTTAATTTTTTTAAAGGGTGCCCCCTAAAATAACAGAAAGAAACAACAAAGCCTAGAAAGGCCCAGCCCCTTTGAAAGCCC
>JAVQJF010067490.1:0-24501 GCA_036023855.1 Gadopsis marmoratus | reverse complement strand
CCCAGATCATAGCACTGCCCCCACAGGCTTGTACAGTAGACACTAGGCATGATGGGTGCATCACTTCATCTGCCTCTCTTCTTACTCTGATGCGCCCGTCACTCTGGAACAGGGTCAATCTGGACTCATCAGACCACATGACCTTCTTCCATTGCTCCAGAGTCCACTCTTTATGCTCCCTAGCAAATTTAAGCCTTTTTTTCAGATTAGCCTCACTGATAAGTGGTTTTCTTACCTATTTGCTTAGTTAAATCCAGGTGGTGACTTATTTTTTTGGCTGAGCAGTGTATATTGAGTGATCGTAAATCATTGTAAAATCACCATCGTGCACACCAGATCCACCGGTAATGTAATTAATCTTGTGTATGTGTATGTTACATTTGTACTGATTCCCACATGAGGAATTGTTTATTTTGTCTGTCATTTCAGGTAAATGAACATGGCCTCCACCGGTATCCTCCTTATCTTTACTCTCTGCAGTGTCGTGTATGGAAGCAGTAAGTTCTGCCATAATCTGAGAGTATGAAGTATGAAATGCTGATTGCTACTCATGTAAGGTCTCATAATTTTTTAAAATAAAATATTTTCTTCTACAGAGTTCATAACTATTCAATGCAAGACTGAAAACATGGGACAGTATGGCCAGCAGTCAATGCTGGAGTGTGAAATTCACAGTACGACAGGCGATAAAGATCTACACATCACTGTGGTCGCTTGGAAGAAAAAAGACCATCCCTTACTGGTCTTTTACAAAGGGGAAACAACAACGCAGAAGCCAGGCTATTCATTTGCTGTGCCGTCTTGGAACAACAGGACCATGAACGTATCCCTGCTCATCACCAACACTGCTGTAGAGCACGAGGGAGAGTATGCATGCGAGGTGGCTACAGACAGGGGTGATGACAAAATCAAAACCAGCCTTAAAGTCACAGGTGAGAGCCTTCAGCCAAGGTTGACCACTGAAACATTTTGGCAACTATTTGGCACAGAGTGACGCTCATTTTGAGTCAAGAATTTATCTTTACAACTAATCCCTTCCAACTCATTTCGCAACTAAAAAAGTAAGCTTGTTTCTGTTTCCGTAAACATTTATACATTCTAGTTGCACACTAAAAAATGTACTCTGAAAGATTTAATTGTGGCGTTGATGGAATGAAGATTGTTTAGACATCAGGGGACTTTCCTGGCCGATCAGTTTTGTATTTCCCTGAAGCTCTGTCAGCTGTCTCTGTGTAGCTTTACTTACTTTCTGTTTCATTTTGACAAATAATCACAACCAGAAATACCTGTCACAGTAGTTTATAGTATCTGTCTTCTTTTCCGCTCATTGTACTTTTATATTACTTGTCACGGTCAGCAAATCATTCTGTGATGCTTTATTGGTGTTTGATTTGACTGACGTCATGGCGCAGTGTTCAACTTAGCGATCATGTTTGTTTTCCATTTCCTTTTTGCAGCCAAGTACAGCGTACCAACTATAACATCCAAGCCTGAGAATATGACTCAAAACACAGGTGGTACCCTGACGTGTGAGACTGATGGGGGCTACCCAAAAGGTGAACTTCGCTGGTTTGGTGAGAACAACGATGACTGGACAAGGAGCTCTGAAATGCAGGAGAAGCAGACAGAAAGTGGTCTGTTTCGTCTCTCTAGCAAGCTGACGTTGCTGAAAAGATCGAGTTTCCCCAAATATACCTGCGTCGTGTTCAATGCCAGTGGAGGCAAGGAGAGTGCGACCACCTTTGAAATACCAAGCGAGCAAGTAAACACAGGTACGTGTTGAGCACCATCTTTCTAGGCCTTTTGGCTCAATGCTGCTTCACACAGATGAATGTGTAGTAAGGTCATACTTTACCTGCAATATGAAGCAACACCGATGTCACTACAGTTACATAAACAACCATAACCCCAACCTTTTGTTTGGGATTGCACAACTAGCAGTAACTTGAACCGCAAGGGCAACTGTAGTGCATGTTTGTTTGTTTGTTTTTTGTGCTGGTGGCGGGAGGTCGGAGACGGCTGAGTGAAAACAAAAAGTCTTGCATAAACCAAATCATCTTGGCAGGTCAGGCGGACCACCTAAACATTGGATCACAAAAAAGCGGGAGCTCGGGGATGGAGGTTGTGTGTACTGGAAACGATTTGTTGGTTCATGTTGCGATCGTATATCTTAGTTTCATCTATAACCAAAGACAACCGTTGCGTGGGCTGTAGTTGTTTGGATGCACAATTCACTGAGAAGTCAGGCTGCAACATGTCTCAAGACTTCAAAACGTTGCTCCTCACATAGACCGCAAACTATGCATGGCAGCCCACGCCCGATAAGACGGATAATTCTTCTCTACATTTTCTGATCTTTAATTCTCATTCAATAGGTTCAATTGGCAACTTCAGTCACCCTAGTTGAGCTGTTATCTTAGTTTTCACAGCTTCCATATACGCCGGTGCTGCCTGTTTACTTTCTACTTTGCCTACAAAGGGTAGTGTCTTAACAACAGGCTGATGTTGTTAAATTGTGCGTCAAAAAGAAAGTGAAATGAGTTTGATAAAGGTTTTACAGTGGGAATATACCAGTTCATGCATGCCTCATTTTATCAAGCTTAATTCATTTTGGTCACGACTTGAAGTATGAGATCATTAAACATGTTTTATTCAATTTGATTTTTTCCAGGGAAGATATTCGATACAAAATCACCCTCCAAAATTGTCGCTCCTGTGGTGGTCATTGGATCGCTGATCGTAGGATTGCTGTTGGTGCTGCTTTACAGAAGGCGATCTCACCGTGAGTAACCCACACAGGCCCTCGTTTGGTTTTTGGTCAAAATGAACCAATGAGCATCTTTTTTGAGTATTAACACAACACACATAAAAAGCTACAAGAAAGACGAACCAACTTTGCTGGTTTGATGTTGTATTTCCTGCTTCTTCTAAGAAAAGAATAAGACTTCCTTCCCCCAATTCAACATTTCAGACATTACTGACAGAGTATACAATTACTGGCAATACTACACCAATATTACTATGATATTTTATTGTGAAATTAACTTGTGTTTTTAATATGATATTTGAATACTTACATTCTCAAGTGTTGTGTGGGATTTCATCAGTGGGTTTTTGTGAACAATATGGCACTAAAAGGAAATAACCGAAATAATAGATGAGGGCAGATACCACAACAGTAGGAGGTTGACAAACCGGAGCAACGCCTGGCAAGTGGCCATGTTCTGGGTGGGAAAGTACAGCCTCTGTTATTGTTAGGTTGGATTAACTACAAACCTCTCATTAGTCTAAAACACCAGAGTGAAAACACTTTCCATTTTTTGATGAAGTAGATATCTGCAGTGAGTGCACTCACTGCCATTTTCATGCATTTTTATTCCAGAGGCCCGGAGGCAGTCTACAACACCCCTCATGGGTACGTCCATATTTGGACATACCGTTGCTGCTGTCTTTGGTCTTTTCTAACTCTTTGCTAACATTCGGTGTCCTTAGAGGTTTAAATAAAGGTTCTTTCTAATTGACATCTCTACCTGTCAGCTAGGTTTAGCTACCTGAAACATTAAATATCTGCTACAGACCTGCTGACAGATGAATGAGTAGTGTTTGATGATCTTTTAAAAAATAAAATCAATTTTTAGATTTTAAAAATGTATTTAAAATGCATGCTGGGTTTCTTCTGACCATAAAGATGTACTGGGAAGTACAGTGATATCTACTACACTCTACATAGATTTAGTTTTCCTTCCCATGGCTTGTGGGAAACTGTGCTTGGTTACTAATTACCAGTTTTTTTTTTTTAGTATAACCTGACTCATGTTTCAGACACTTGCCTCTGGGGGTCTGCCTACGCTTGCATGTCATGAACTTGCTTAATTTGATTATGGTTTTACACCCACACATTATAACCCACATTAAAATCTTTATTTGTTCCAGGTGATCATGAAGCGGTCCAAACATTTGAGCCAGATTTTAAGAAAGGTATGTCCAAATTACAGTATTTTGACTCACTGTGTCTAAATTAAAAACCTTTGTTTTGACTGTTTTCAAATGCACTCCATAAAGTTTACTTAAATCTTTAATATTAAATATTTTGCAGGTGGTCTGCAGGAGATGAGTACAAAATGCCAAGGCAGCCTGGCCTGAGGTAATTATTATACTCCAAGCAAACAATTGAAGATTAATTTCACCTCCATACTGTTAAGTTCACATTGGCAGTCTACAAGACAATATCAGGTATCTAAAATCTCTCTTTCTCACTCCCTCTCTGCAGGAGACACTGCATCTCATATGAATATGAGAACTTACTAGCAACCTCTGAAATCAGCACTTCCTTGTTTGCTAAATTCCACTTTGTGAATGTGATTGTTCTTCTGCAAACAACTGTACATATAACCAGGAATCATTTGTATTACTGTGACTTATCAGAGGAACTGTTGCCACGTCATTCACCTAAGCTTAGACAGCCTTGAATCTAGTCTGAATCTAAAACGCAGATCTTGACTGATTTTTGAATCAGTGGAAGCTAGGAGCCACGGGGTCGTGTTCAGGCTCCTGACCTTTAAATTTCTTGGAAAACATTGGGAGCATTATGTATCATTACAAATACCGCCTTAATCATGATTTTAGGATGGCAGTGAACGTCTGATATGTGTTGCTTGTTTCAGGAAGACCTATGTTGCATTGTGTGTTAGTGCAGCCTACGCAATAACCGTAGCCCTTGGCAGCTTGGCAGAAGTGACGCTCCCTCTCACTTCTGTTTCTCATATTATGCAAGTGTTTCAAGGAAAACCTTTATAATATTCTTGGGATAAGGGCAGGGAGTTGCATATCTACAGTGTGTGTTTGTTTCGTGGAACTGATATAGCTAGTTGCTCTGATCTTAAAGGGTTTTATTTTTGCATTTTTCACTTTCCACATGACATAAGTGACCAAAACTTTGTGAAGGCGTTAAAAAACAGCATTATACTATATTTGTCTTACTGTTAGCAAATCCCATGAAATGACCAAAAGCAACAATGCGCTAGTCCATTTGACTCCTTTTTGACTTTCTTCACTCTCGACACTCAGATCCAGGCCCATTCCTTCCCACTGAAGACGTAAATCGCACGTGATGTCATTTTATTTTTAAAAAAGCATCAGTTATTCCCTAAAATAGCTTGGTGCTAGCTTGGCTAACAGTAAATGTTACTCAAAAGAGAGTAAATAGCGTATTTGTTAGAACCATGTACAGCCACAGATTATTAGGCATATGTTGAGCTGGTAAATATTTGTGGGATTGGCTCAATACAAAGGTGCGAAGAACGCATCAAATCTGATGTTTTGTTGTAAATCCAACTACCCAACAATATACACGTACAGTTGAAATGATTAGTTGATTGATCAGTCGATTGATAGAAAATGAATTGGCAGCTGTTTTGATAAATATTTGAGTAATTCTTCATGCAAAAACATTTCATGGTTCCAGCTTCACAAATGTTCTGCTTTTATTTTTAATAATGAATCTTTTAATACCTTTTTGAATTTTGGTGCTATTGGTCTGACAAAACAAGCATTGTGGTCAAAGGTGTCACTTTGTGCTGTGGGTCATTGTGACGCAATTTATAAAACGAATTTCAGAATTTTTACAAAGCAAAAAATCCATCGGTTAATTGAGAAAATATGAGATTAAGCCATAATGAATGAGATTAAGCCATAATGAATATAATCATTAGTTGCAGTCCTATAAAAAATTGTTATAATTTAGCTCTACCTCAACCAACTACAGCAGTAAAATCTTAAGTAAAATTTTCACTGCAAGACTTGCTTGTAATGGAGTATTTATACAGTAGGGTATTAGTACTTTTACTTAAGTAAAGGATAAATACTTCCTCCACTGTCTGTCTGACTCATCTCAGCATGTGACACTGAATGATTGATTACATTGTATGTTTGAATTGCGGTAATTAATAAGAGCAGCAGAGTAGAAGGAAACCCTGGACAACAATGAAGGTCTATGGCGCAGATGAATAAGCTATATCACACTGTGGATACACTGGCAACACTTACTAGATCAATTCATTGTTGGTTTTTGTCTTTTCATGGGATTTGCAGAAAATAAAATAACAATAGAAAAAGTAGAACATGGTTTGAGGCTTAAAGACAACTGGTCTAACTTTAAGTCCAGTTTTACCCCTCGGTATCCTGAGAACATTCAGCCAGAGCAAATTTCATATCCTTTTTCTAACCACCAAGAAAGCTCACTGGCCACATGCTGGTTGCACTTCCATGTCTCACATCATCTTCACTTTTTTTAGTCTGTGTAAATTCCAAAACACTTGTTTGGGTCCCTTGTTTGTTTGCTTATGTAACTTTTAGCAGCCGTATGCAACCTTATTGCCAAATCAACACTTATTATCACCATATCAGAGATATGTTTGGTGTCTTCCTTTGACCCTCATCTTATATCAGCTCTCAGAGATTTGGGCACCCATATTTTCTGGCTTTTGGGATCATGACATTTGGTCGGAGACCTGTTTGGTAAGGTCACAACAGAAATTCCTGAACTGAACCAACGAAGCAAAGTTAGGAGTGTTCAACAAAATCACTTTATCAACATCTGCAAAAGTGTATGATTATATTGGTCCTGTAACACAAACATATCTGTGTTAATGATTGACTTTTTGGATAGTGAGAAGCGACAACAGTACAAAAGTCAAATGTTTAACTCCAGAGTTTTCTCTGGAAATTAAAAAACCATAAATGCCATTAAACACTTAATAGATGTGTGTTTTGTTTTTATATGCTGTTTTTTTTATAAATCTGTGAACATTTTAATTAAGTGTATCTGTGTGAATTCATCTTATGCATCAGGGTTAAAATGACACCAGCCTCTGGATTACATACAGACAATCCAGACATTACTTTCATTATATTGAAGTTTTCTGTGATTAACGTGCACTTTAACTGTGATTTTAAAAAAAATTAAATAAATGAACAAAATGAAGTTTGACTTTAAAAAACAACCATGTGAATGATTTATGTATTAGTAAATGCTGATGTACACTCATGTACATTTATATTTCAGAACCGGCACTTCTTGTTAATGGGATTCGGTAGCAACCATGTCCAGACATGATAAACACAAAGTCACGTTTTTAAACACGGACATTATGACAAATCAAAGTTGTGTAAAGGTTAATTTGCTGAACTTAAATGTGACAACTACAAAGTCCAGTCAGCAAAACATTAACATCTCTAGGCTTTTCGTTTTGAGATTCGGTGTCCAACTGCTCCTCTCTCAGGTGGCTGTTTTTATGATGTGACATGTTGCCTGGTTTACATTTTTCCTTCTTGCTGATGAGCTCATTTGATAACAGCAGAGAATAACCACACAAGATCTACTATCTGATATCATTTACCTGCTCAGCCCTGCCATCTATTGGACAAATGCCATCACAGCATGTTGTTAGGCCCTAGCAGCACAGGTGAACTACATGAAAACTAATTTGTAGTAGGGTAGTTTGTATTTAAAAAAAATTCTTTGTATATACATTGTAAGCAGTAAAAAGCAAATAGGAGCTGGAACATATAAACATATCAAGAAGTCCCAGAGGTGCTCAACATCATAAAATGTTTGAAAGGCTACATTTCCACGAAACCAACCCCACCACCTGCTTGTGTTATGGTTGAGAGCTCCACAACAAGCAAGTAAGTTCAGATTGTTTAACCAAAATTAAATAAATGTGACGTAATCAAAAGTAAATTATCTTTTTCATCCCTGGTATAGTCTAATGACACTCTTCCTCCTCAACAGATGAACTCAAAATGACACGATCCAACATAAATGTGAAGGCTGTTACACAAATTAGTCATGTTGCACAAAATTAGTACAGAATATTTGCTTTGACCTCAAAACTGGCCATAGAGTTTAATCAACACCCCCAAGAGTCCCAACAAAAATTAAGAAAGTTTCACGAAGAATGTTGTGTATGTGTAGTATTAATTCAAACTATATTTAATCTCAGAGTTATTGTGCAGGAGTTTCAGTGTGCTAACTTAGCAATTTACAACCCCCCAGCAATTTAAGCATCAGTTATCAGTTGTCTCCAATAAAATGTTTGCAGTTGACATGAATCATTCCCACAAGAATTCTCTGAAGCTACCCGAAATCATCTTTCAAAATCTGTTGTCAATCATTTCTGGAGGTGACAGCAATGTTTGTAAAAGAAGACATTCAAAGTTCAGTTTTCATTGTTGGGACCTGCATCTAAAGTCAGACAGCGTAACAGGTTTGATAAGCACCTGCTCTGTGCGGTTAAATGAAGAGGAAGTCTTTTTACAAATAAACAAGAGCCAGAGAAGCGAACCTTGCACTTTGAGACAAATGCAGTCCACTTTCTGACAAAGAGTGCAGGGGTGCATACAATAAGAGTTCCTCATTATAGTCAGCAGCTAGAGGTTTTAAGGGGTTGATGCATGCATATAGATAACATTTACTTATTTTCTGTCTGTTTGTGCACCTTTTAATTTGTCAATCAAGTCGCTTGACATGGATTTAAAAGGTTTGTGATCCATCCTGATTTCCCCACAATATTGTCTACTTTTGTACATTGTTTAAAAAAATTTCATGGGGTAAATATAAAACCCAGTTTTGATAAAGAAATACCTGTGTCCTCTTGCCTTCCTGCCCGGTCCCTCACACACAATTTCACATGCAGCACAAGTGAGTTTACGCTTGATATACCATTGATTCATTTTACTTTTGTTGTATTTAACAACCTCCACTAGGGGGTGACCTCCCCTAAGCATTACATAAGAAACAAGCCAGGAGACAAACAGTTCCATGAAGCCATGGCAATGAACCAGCACACACACAACCAGGAACTTTGGAACTGTAGCTCACCTGAATGGAGGGCAGTTGTTCTTGATGTTATCAACTACACCTGTGTTTTTCCTGTCATGACATGCCAAAATGTCTGCTGTGAAAACGGTGTGTGATGGGCAGTACTGTGCAAAGGTTTTAGGCAGGGGTGAAAAAATGCTGTAAACTAAGAATGTTTTCAAAAATGGAAGTGTTAATAGTTTAGAATCATCAATTAACAAACTGATAAGTGAGCGAACAAAAGAAAAATTTAAATCAAATCAACATTTGGTGTTACTACCCTTTGCCTTCAAACCAGCATCACTTCTTATAGATACCTTTGCACAGAAACGGGTAACGTTGAGGATCGTAGACGCAGTGGAGACGTAGTGCAGCAGATGAAAAACACATCAAGCTTATTTCCCTTCCAAATCGGAAGGTGTCCAGCGGTGCCATCAGCTCAGAACTGGCAGAAACTAGTGGGACCCGGGTGCAGTCATCACAGGCAGATACTTATCCATCATGCAATACCGTCAGGGAGGCGTATGATTGGCCGCAAAGTTATTCTGCAGCAGGACGACGACCCCAAACATACAGTCAATGTCATTAAGAAGCGTAATCAGCGTAAAGAACAAGAAGTCCTGGAAGTGATGGTATGGCCCCCACAGAGCCCTGATCTCAACATCATCGAGTCTGTCTGGGATCACATGAAGAGACAGAAATATTTGAGGAAGCCTACATCCACAGAAGATCTGTGGTTAGTTCTCCAAGATGTTTGGAACAACCTACCGACATTCTGACTCATCAAAGCAGGAAAAGAACAGGCGTTACAATAATACTTATGGCTCTGTTCTATTCAAGTGTCCCCGTAAGCTATGACGTTACGTAAGTGTGACAGTTAGCCAACATGCAACACACCGGGTCCTGAAACTGAAGCAGCTAAATGGAATTCAGCCATTTGGATCACCTCTCCTAACACGTTATCTTTTTCTCAGTTGCTTTTCTATTGGTGTCTCACCCAAGTTTGAAGAATTGTCTCAATACAGTCTATTCTGTAGTACAGAGATAAACGCGTCATGGTCCTGGGACCAGAGCTGAAAGCACACTGTCAATACAACCTCTTATATAGGCTGAGAAGTTGTGTGTGTTACAACTTAGGAGACTGTGACAAACCAAACGATAGCAACTCTCCCTGCTCTCCCTCAAAATGTGCCTGTTTGTTAAATCATAGTGCCTCATTCCTCAGGGTTGGGGTAGTAAAAGGTCTCCTCTCTTTTATATTATTGGCCAGATGGCCAATAAAATCATATCAACATGCGGAGTCAGGCTTGACTTGTTTTTGCGCCTACGTACTGTATAGTCATGTCTCAGCATGCACACACAGCCTCTCCCAGAGATGCACATGCTGTTTGCGTGAGTGTGGTCAGAGGTATCAAGCTATTTTGATAGGTAGCGTGTGTGTGTGTGTGTGTGTGTGTGTAGGTGTGTGTGTGTGTGTGTGTGTGTGTGTGTGTGTGTGTGTAATACTGAGATGGCTGTTTTTTTCGAACTCAAGTATGTTGGGGATTTCCAGCTAACACAGGTGCATGGCGTTAAGAGCATCCATGCCATACAGAGGATAGTGGGTAGCAGGTAGTGGGTAAAAATCACTACTGGCCCTCTTTAATGTGTGACTGTAGCTTTGCTCACCACCATGTCCCCCGACACACACACACACACCCACCGAGCAGCTAATCTGTGCTAATCTGTAACCCTTTACAAGAGAGGGAAGAAAGAAAGGAGAAAAAAATTAAATAAAAAATGAAACCAGCTGCGAGATCTAAACAAAAATACTGGAGTAAGTTGATTAACATGCATAAAATTATTGGTGCAACACCCTTAGAATGTTTTAATGTAGTTATATATATTAGTTATTATACAGTATTATGTATCTAGTGTACATATGTGTGTGTGTATATATATACAGTATACATTGTCTACAATCAAATTAACCCACTAATTAGCTGAATGAAGGGAGCAACAACGCCAACCCCAACCACAAAATCCCCGCCCCCCCCCCCCCGCCACACACACTTCAGACAGTAAAGGAAGTACACATTGCATACTTTCTGTTTGTGCATTTGTGAGAAACAGACAGTACGCAGTCAGTGCTGTAAGATGATGCCACTCTGTTGGTCCATGCTGTTGCTCTGTCTTTCTGCCAATGCAGGTACCATTTACCTTTGTTAAAACATTTTACGAACCTTTTGCTATAGTCTGCCTGACACAGTGTTCACAAGAGCAGCTAAGAGGAATGTTTTTAAACTGCAAAATAGTTTCAGTTGCTGCTTCCAGACATAGTTATCGTATCCAGTCAGAGTTTAAATAAGGCACATGTGTCTTGTGGAGTTTTTTAGACTCTCTAATCAGACGGTTTGTCTCTTTACAGCAGAGAACGTTGCAGTGTACAGAGAGCCTGGCGAGAACATCACCTTGAGGTGTTCTTTTGCAGGATGCCGCAGTGACTCTGAAGATTATAGTGGGATGTATCTGTATCATGAGTTTAAAGAGAAGGAAGAAGTGCTTTTCTATTTCTCCAAACAACCAAGTTCAAAAGACAGAGTCACCCCACGACAGAGATACAGCAACAGGATTCAGACAAACGGACCTCTGAAGAACCACACCATCACCATTAGCAACCTGACAGTGGATGACTCTGGTTTCTACACCTGTGTCTACAATAATATTTTAATTAATGGAGACCAATGCGGTGTCTACGTTCTTGTTGTAAGAGGTGCGTTTTTACTTTTTCTTCTCAAAAACGGCACACGGTCTTCTTTTAAGGGTAGTAACCCTGGTGGAGTAGCCCAAGTAAAGTACAGTGCATATTAAGTACTTTTTCAGTTACTTATACTTCTAGTACATACACATACACACATTTAGGTATAGGGAAATGTAGTTTTTACTCCACTGCGTAAGTTTGATGTCTATAGTTACAAGATATTTGCAGATTAAGATTTTACGTACTAAACACTGTATATGGTGAATTCATAAAGCGTGATACTCAACAGTATATGAAATGGGCTCCACCTGTCTACTAGCAAAGAGAATATCTACCTTATTTTAGCTTCACATGACTTCTCCCTGAGGTCTAGGGAGATTAAAAAAACATATATTTAAAGCTGTGCTACAAATGCTGTCACTAGACGCCATACTGCAGGAACATTTGCATGAAAATGGTACACATTATTTGGTGTAACCCATGTTTGCCTTTTGTCATTTCACACAGAAGTGCCAACATGCTACAGATCAGCCAAAGGGACTTCTGCCCCTGCCAATGAGAAAACTCTACCTGTGGTGTTAATCATAATCACCACCTGTTCCATCAGCATTCTGGTAACCATTATCTGCATCCTGCTGATCGTCCCGAGGGTGAGTTCAGACCTCTCTACATACAGAATGTAAAATACAGCTAGAAGCAGCTCTGTCATCTTCAGCAGCAGATATCTCCTGTGTCTGCAGACATTATTTCCTCAAAATGTACACATTTTTCAGTCTCACATTGCATCTGACCAAAACCACCCAGCGTCTGTAAATACAAGGTTTAAAACCCATCGTTCACATGCTGGTTGACAACCACTGAATTTCACACCTAATGCATGTTTGTTCACTTAGAATCTCTTCCACTGTTAACATTTGTCCAAATATTCCTAAATTCTGTCTTTTAAAAGGTCTTATAACATAATGAATGGCATTTTCTGAGAGCTGTACACACCTTCATACAATACAGACAATCTCTGCAGTGACATTTCACTACCAACAGATGAAACAAAGCACTAGCAGCAGAAGAAGAGTCCCGCAGGTCTCTAATGATAACGTGTATGAAGTGATGAGCAAGAACAACCTCCGCTCTCCAGCAGCTCCAGAGCAGTCACCGCTGAGCCCTTGTTATTTTGTTTAGCATTGCAGATCAAATATTACTGTTTTGATGGCCATCTTCCTCTTAATTTCTTGGCTGTTTGTTGCTTGATTGAGCATGTTTAAGTGATTTCGATACATGAGACAAAATGTAAAATATATAACATCTTATAATCTGTTTTATGGGGGTTATTAAAACTCCTAAAAGTGTTTCATTGTTGTGAAACTATCATCAACAGGGCTGTACATCTTTCTTTTTTCATTCCATCTTGTTCACTGCTTCACCTAGCTCAGTCCTTCTGTCATCGCTTAGTACAGTAATATACATTCTAAATATTATTAGTACTGATTATTAATTTTGAACTTTAATATTTGTGCTTTTGTTGTTTTATTTTGGCTATATTTGATGGTTTTATCATGAGCAATAGAATACATGCTTTTAATAAAGTTCTTCGTGGACTAAAAAATGCTTCCAAAATGAAATGTTTATCTGTTTTTATTATTTGTTTATCTGTTTTTAAAAAGGTTTATTAGTGGTTATTAATGGTATATTAAGTTATGAATCCAAACTTTGAGAGGAAACACTTTAGGCATTACTGGATATGCCCTGGGCTCGCAGGGGTTTATGCTCAATAATATTACAAATATATTCCAGTCAAAAACACATGAGAGTGATCAAACTACTTGAAATAACACATGGTTATATTTGAGGGAAAGCAGAGCAACACTTCTGCAGGGAGCGCAGTAAAACTGTGCAAGGGGAAACAAACAAACAAACAAACAAACAAAACAAGATTCTGGTTGTGTGGGACAGCAGCTCTGAGGAAGGAAATTGTAACACAAACAAGGGGAGTGGGCATGTTTCTGTGGGTGGGTCACATGTCTAAGTGTTCTCACATAATGTATGAATACAAATCTAATAGGTACATTATTAGGTACAAATATGAAACATGGTAAAGGTAAAAAAAACAATGGTGATAGTAAAGGTGGTAATAATGATTATGGACATTTTCATTCATTTTAAAGTTAATAATTGTACTTACATTGTTATCTATTTGGATCGTTCTTGTTTGTGATTCTGTTTTCTGCTTTTGTAGTTTTTGCTTCACATTCAAACAAAGATACTGACTGTGTTGCAGCCCTGGTGCTGTAGAAAAAAACTTGTAAAGCAGTGTCTACATGATGTCAGTTTTGCATTTACATCAAAGAGATGTATCTGCATCTGTGGTATTGGAATGTGCATACGGGTTTGCAAACAAATATAGAGTATTGAATAAAAGCTTAAAATCCTTTCACTTTAACCCGACATTAATACCAGAATTATGTTTCTGACATACTGCTGCTTGTGTTTTATTTGATTTCTATCTGGGTAACAGTTGAGCATGTGGGGAAGGCAGGAAGTGCTGAACTAAACCACAGGCATTATATGTGGAAGAGGCACGAGCTCTGACAGACACCACAATCATTTTTTTTGTATGTATATATTTTTTACTTTATATTGTTTGCATGCTACACTATTTTTACTATATCTATTGCTCTGTTTTTGCACGTATGCTGCTGTAACTCCGCAATTTCCCCACTGAGGGACTAATAAAGGTTTATCTTATCTTATCTTATCCTATTATTATACAGTTTGGTAGTTCCTTCATACTAATAACAATAACAGTAATGTTATTTAAACAGAACCTTTCAAAACAAAGTGCTTTACATTAAAAACGAAATAACAAAAGTAAATAAAATCTAAAATAAAATACAATTATTTGAATAATTACAGCAAATATCATCAGTTAAGAAAACGTGTGCCTGATTATTTACATGTTTAGCCCTGAATGATTTAATAGAATGAACTGTTGATCCTTTTATTTATTAAAATGGCGAGCACATACTCTGAACATCAACTAGTTCACGTGACTTTTATACCCCATTCTGTGGTATTTGCACCTTCACAGTGCACCCAAATAACACTGTAGGATTCGATGTGACTGTAAGCGTGGGACTGCATGCTGAAAGACAGTCACAACTGAATGCCACTTAACTTAGCTCAGCTTACTTCCTGACCACAATTACCTCCGTCTCAATAAATTTCTGTTTCTGCCCATAATACGGACACACATCCATACATCAACACATTCACATGAGCCATTATCATGTTCATGTATTATCATGAACGTATTTGCTGCATAAAAGGATGCATTATGTATATGGATGGACACTGTATGTCAATATACAGTTTGAACAGGGGAGTGTCATTTGTGGAAATGTAGATCTGAATATGGTTTGTGTAAAACTGAGGAGCCGATATGTGTCCATGGTAATGTAGATCTTGTTAACAGCCGAAACTTTGCCATGTCTTAGCAGAAAAAGCACATGTATGACTAATAAGTTATTAGTCATATTATTAATCATTATTAGCAATAACCCTACTAAAGGACGCAACCCAGGTTTAGATGGTCCAGGTCCCCGCTAATAGCTTGCTGGTCCATTGGCCTCTGACTGGGACACTTACTGTAAATGGTACAGGACCATCATTAGTGTTGTCAGTTCCACCTGCACTTTTCCTGCTATAACAAGTGAAAAGACCTGGATGTTTGCATAAGATCCTAATTGTACTGTAGTGCAACATCCGTGGGTTTTTGTCTCTACCTTTTCTTCTTCTCCCTCCCTTGAAGTGTTGCAAGTCTCACTTTTGACCAGAAGGGAGCAGCATTGAACCTGCAACAAACAGTAGCTTCAGCACACAGCGTATAAGAAGAAGGGTCGCAGGTTTGAATTCAGACGGACGTGACAGGCAGGAATGAGCTCAGGTGCATTATATGAGAAGAAAGCAGGTCAGCAGTCAGGGCAGGAGAGATGATGACTGAACTCTGATTTCTCACTAAAACAAAAAGCTGCCCTCCACGTCCGGAACCTAAACGTTTTTCTGATTATCTGATATCACATCATTCAATCAGAGGTGTGCACATTTACAATGAGCACCAAAGGCAACCCTGCATATCTGAGCAGAATATGAGTCTGCTTGGGGATGTGCACAGTGGTGATAAAGTGCCAGAGTATAGGCCTATAACAGACACTGGCCGCAGGAATAGTCCACAGTTATCCACGAAGTATTTTCCACGATAAACGCATATTTAATGCAATAGTCGGAAGAATTGCGCTAACGGGAGAAAGCATGGCGGTGTGACATCAAGCCTGTTTTGGTCCTCCATCACACCGATTTGACTTTATTTCAGTGCAGCACTTATTCGTTGCTGTGGCAGAGTCATAATTATTTTTAATAGTAGTCATTTGTCTTTGAGGGATAGCGCTTGGGATCCGTGCGTAATGGCGCGTCAGTGGAGCCCCCCCACCTCCTAGTTGCGCTCACATTTCTTTTACCGAGACACTCTCGACATCCCACTAAAGTGCACATCATCGAGCTCAGCGGATCACACGGCGGTTCATCAGTGGCATCAAGCTCTGCGCAGGAGCAAGTGCGCGGAGACAAGACAACGAAGTCGACTGCACATTTTGGGCGACCACGTCAGGTCAGGTTCCCTCTAAGAGCCAAAGCTGCTTTTTTACTGACGACTGAGAGACGTGGACCAGCAGCAAAGCCAGAGCATGAAGAAGACTCCCAACTCAGGTACAGACGTTTCAAAAACAAACAAAAAAAAAAAAAATAGTTATGCTAGAATACACTTGATATTCAGTCAGATATCACGCGATCTAAACTCTGCAGAAATTCAGTATTAATAAGTATGAATTTAGGATGAAAAAGGTGACCTACTTTTGTAACAGAGCTATACAATACTTAAATGTAACAACAACTAAAATGTTTTTGCATGTCAAAGTAATACTGCCCGAGCTGCATGTCAATATATAGGACATACTGTTTGTGAAATCAGTGTGTCAGATGAATTTTCCTGAAGTTTTACTGATTAAATATGTCACGCAATATGTTTTCAGTTACCCATTAGAAGACTCTTTCTGTGCACTGCCGGATGTTCTCTTTAAACTTGATTTCTGTTCATCTTGAGTTGTCTTTTTATCCCTTCCCAACTTGCCAAACTTAGTCTTTGCCCCCTTGTTCTGGGCCAGTTTGTGTTGCGGCTGTGCAGCACCCAGGGGAGCAGCTCGGGGTCCCCTGGCTATTAACGTCTGATGTGCATCATCAGCAGCTTGACCTTCATGTCTGGATGCACTCGCCCCTCCAGGCTGCGCTCTCTTCATGGACTCATAGTGCCGCGCGTGTGTTTTGCTTTCACGGACCTTTTAGACATTTGCCTGCTCATGATGTCGGTGCACATGCTTTTTGTATTCTTGTGAGCATGCTCCTGCATTGTGCACGCATGACGTGTTTGCTTGTGTGTGTATGTGTGTGTGTGCGTGTTATACAATGCATCTCTGGCTTTGCTCAGGCCCCATCTGTGCGTTCCCCCTCTCTCAACACTTAGGCACAGGATGGGCTCTGGGGAGAAAATAAAGGGCTCTAGATTAAACACACACAGTAATTAAAGTGGCACAGGTTGATGCTGCTGAGTGTTGTGTTGAAAACAGGACACATATATAACACTGAGTTTGAAGAAAGCTAATCCACTCCGGCGTTACATTTCAACAATTTCTTTTCGAAGGTGTGTTGTTTTTTTACATTCCAGGTGGGTGCGTATGCAAAGCCTACATGTCGATGTCTTTTATTGGGTTAGAATTTGAGACTTGAATGTCATTTTTGTGACTCAAGTCCAAATCGCAAGTTTCTGTCTTTCTCTGTGCTGTTACATTGCACATGGTCCATGCTTGATTTTCTGCGATCTTAATGTATATTGTCAGAAAATCTATGCAATCAACATATTAACCTTGTGCATAGTAACTATCACAGACACAACAGCAGTCTTGGAGCCTTAAGTGATCAGTGCGTGACCCTTTTAGGGAACAGAAATGTGGGAAAGGTTATACTTAAAGGTGAAGGACTGGCCTGTTTAAGGAGTCTTATGTCAGTTTCTATCTCTAGAGATCCTCATGGCTGCACCTGCACTGACAAAGAACCGCTAAACAAACACCCTGAAACTATTTGCTGTTGTCTTTAGCCAGTAGTAGGTGGAAAGACTGTCGAGGAGGAGGAGGAGAAGGCTGGAAGTGGGCATCGACAGTTTTAGGTGTGTGATGACGACAGTTTTCAGGCGTTGTGTCATTGCATTTGTCACACTTTTTTCCAGAAAACTAAGGACGTCCATGCAGCATCTTGGCCTGAAGGAGTCAAAGTATCTGTCAGGCTGGATCACTTCATGGCTGAACTGAGGACCCAGTTGGCAGCACAGAAAGATCTTTCCTAACGAAAGATGCTTTTAATAGGAAGCCTTTTGAGCCTTTCTTCTTCTGTCAACCTATCCCAAGCAAAAGTAGATCGAGTTGGCTATCTCAGAATGTGATAATGCTGAAGGGAAGCAGATGTTTGAAGTCGTGTGGATTTTGTAATCGAGGGCAACTGTCATCTGCTAAAATGGTCAGTACAGGCCAGGAACCTTGGTGTGAAAACCCCTTTCATATCGAATCTTATGTTGTTGCTTCATATCCTATTATCTCCATTTTCAGCATTATGATACCTCAGTAACAAAGTCCAAAAACTACAAGCTAAGACAACTTTAAAGCTCTGTTTTAGAAAATATCTTTAGCGCTGTGCTTTCTCCAGCAACTCGAGCTTAATTTTACTCGGAGAGCATTGTGTTCTCTCTTAGATCGCAGACAAAAATATGTTTGTTGGGCTTAATGAACTGGATGTATCCACGGTGTTCTGTAGTTTCAAGTAATCTGACCCTGAACGAACAGGGAGACCCAGCGGAGTTAAATGCACCGGGCTTTCTCTTCCCCCTGCCCCCTTTTTTTCTTTCTATTTTCCTACGCATGAGAGATCCCAGTCAGCTGTGCTATAAATTCTCATAGCTGGGTCATTTTTGAAAACAGGCTCGTCCTCAGATTGAATAGACTCCTTTGTGGTGGACATTTGCTGGGGGCTGGTTACGTGGATTTGCTGAACGTTTCATCTCTTATAGAGGTTTCGCTATAAACTCACGGAAGCGTTCTTGACTTGTGGATGGAACTGACAGATGTGATGCCAGTGAAAATGAATTTGACTGTAGGCTGTCATGTTAGAATTAGACTTCATGTAGAAAACACACTGACTACCACAGTGCTGGAGGTCTTGGGGAAACATTCTCATCTCTGTCAATTTGACTAGGAAATTACTAATTGTTACAATGACTCAACATCTCGAGAGAGGATTTATCCTGCTGGATTAGATGTAGTGGGTGACATGTGCAGACTTTGGCCCACACACTACAATATTTGACTTAGCTACATATTGTTAGGGCACATTAGACTGGGGATGAGTTCTAATGAAAACAACGTAGGTCCCATCTGCATCCTAACACAAATATTTCAGTTGAGACTTAGAGATGCTTCGGTATTGTCATGTAGCAAATTTCAGTGAAATTGTATCAAGATAATTACATCATGGTATTGTTTTTACAGAATTCTGTTATCCAAATGAATGATTTTAAGCAAATTGTAATTAAGATAGAAAGCTGCTATAATAGATATTTCTATAATAACAATGTATGTATGTGACAATGGGAAAACAATGTGACAGTGTGAAAGGGGTCACTCGTGGTGATGAACCTGAATCTGCAGTTCCCCTTGACTTTACAGAGCTTCGTAGTGAATTTAAGCTATTTCGCTGTCCGGTCCACAACTTTACTGTTTATGTTCACTCTCACCATTCTTTACCGTCGTTTTCAGCTGCTGCCCCCAGGTGGCCAAAAACAGCAGTTATTGCAGGTTTGACAAAACAAGCTGTTGAGGGTTTGTTTGGTTTTATACGTGTGAGGAACTTTATCCTCTTTAATACATGACAGCGAAACACTGTTCATTGGATTAAATATCAGAATATCTTAAAAGTGATTTTGCATACATTTTCCATTCCATGATAATATCAATACTGGATAAATGTTCTTATTTATACCATATTTCTTTGCAATCCCCATCATACTTTTTATGTTTAATATCTCAAACAGTCAATTAATGTTCAGGGAAGAGTTTCCACAATCATCGCTGTTTTAACGTGTTTTAACCCGTGTAGGGCTATAATGATTAATATACAGTATTTGATCATATTTTTAAATGTATTTTGAAAAATGTCCACCATGAGTTATCAGACCCCAATTTACAGTCCACAATGCTTAGGGATTAAATGTATATTGACATACATTTTCAGCTTGATAAATTAATTCAACCATTAATTGATTATTAATTATGGTAGCATGTTAATTTCTAACAATTGACTAATTGTGTAATGGATTAATTGCTTCAGCACTTAGCTAATGCAGGTAGGCAAACTAATCTATAACCACTACTGAAGTCATGATAAAACTTGACTGAGCTCAAACTGATCACAGATAAATGCAGTCATTGACTCATTGATGCACTGTCAAATCAAGCCCAGATAATTTTGGGGGACTGGCTGCAGTACTGTTGGGTCTATCTGGATTCTTAAAAACGCCAGGATACTTTAAACTGCAGCATCCATCATGTCATTCATCCGCCCACTACACCACACCAGTAGGTCCCATAGCAGATGAGGGGAGTCAATACGGCTCTTTATTTCACTTCAACAATGACTCTTCAGTGACAGCTGAGCAAGATTCCCTTCAGTCTTAGTCATATATTGGCCTGGACTGCCACCACATCCACTACTACTCCCTGTGATAATAAAGCTGTCTTTATTACTTTGCTATTCATCGGTGAGCGTCTATTTAATTCACAACCTAAGAGTCAAACTGCCAAGCACTTCGGTTCATATGATCCTTATCACATTAAAACCACTGCTTGAGAGCCTCCATGAGTATTAGACTACATTTATCAGTCTTCTTTCATAAGTGCCAAGTACAAAACCTTGCTGTCTCAGCCCCTAAGGGCTGCCTTAGATACCAGTTACTCCACAAACGTTTCTCTCATTCAAGGGACTGAACCTTTTCCCCCTTAGATAGCTTTCCCTCAACTATTTACCTAATCCTTTCCCTCCCACTACAGGAAGTGACGTGTGGACTTTGCGTTGTCTCACATGGTTTTATCTCCAAGCATATCTCTCTTCACAGCATTAATTCCTATCTGATTAGACTTAGCTTTAGGCTCTGAAAGGCTGACCCATGCTTCAATGATGCACGCGTACAAGAAGGAGACCTCTCTCCCAGATAAATAGTCCCTTATATGCTAACCCCACATGCACACACAACTGCAAGTATGACATCATCTGCCATTGTATAAGAGTTTGGTTATAAATAGAGATGGTCGATGATGACGGTTCAGCTTTACAAAGCCCCCCCCCCTCCTGTTAATAACATAAGGATGAAAACAGGCCATGTCACTGCTGCTTATCATGATGAGCAGCCAGCCAGTCGTGAATGATTTTGCCGCATGTTCATTAAAGAGAAACCTGATGTTACAAGCAGATGCCATTAGTAAAGCATGGGCTGATCATAATGTGAGCATCGATGTTGCTTTGCATTTGTGGTTTTGTGATTATTTGATGTAGTAAAAGGAATAGCATTAACATTTATATTTTCCATCTTATGTGAGAACTGTTTTGTTAATATATATATATGTATGTAAAGATTAGAAGCCCGAAAGAAAATAAGTGACCTTATTTTATTACATTAAACCTGATTTACATTTTCTATTCCTACATAACACTAAAACCTCATACTTTTACAGTGATTTAAATTCCAGAAAATATTTTACTGTAATTTTTCCCAATAATCCAACAAAGCTCCTCTTTATTTGAAATTATTACTGTTACAAATATTTGTATTAGACAAGAGCCATTAGACAAGAGCTTCACCAGTGGTATATATATATTTACGAGTTTTGGCCGAAATGTCACTGACACTTTTTTCAGATGACACACAGACAAGAGAGAACGCAAAAATGAGACATGAATGACAAGTTGTGGAGGATATTGAATGACCACTGACAAACATATTTGGTGAATAGGACCTTCAGGTTGCTGTGCTGTATTCCCCAAGCACAAAGAAGGCTGGGAGGGGGGTGCAATACATCAGTTTGGCCAATTAATACTGACCGATATTAGCTTGTCACAGATATATCGACATCAGTATGTATAGGAGCCTCATCGAAAGTAGTTTTGTCATGTATTCATGTCAAAAAACGTATACTGGCCGATATATCTATATCTGATTTTTAAACTCTCACATATCAATATCGGTATTGACTGAAATCCAGTGTCGGTACCAAGAAGTTTAAATCTCAGTAATCAGAGTCAGAATCAGAAAACTCAGATGCTAATGAATTATACATGCCAATTGCAACACTGCATAGACACAGTATGTTTTTCACACTGAGTCGTCTTGAATTTATTTGGAAACGTGCTCCGTCGCCAAACTCCACATGAGCAGAGATCACTGTGGGGCTCATGTGTCAGGCGCTCACTCTGTGTGTGTGTCTGCATGCGCGTGTCTGTGTACATGCATGCGTGTAGAGTAAGTGTAGACTGTCTGGGTCCGAGTTGTGGATTTAGACATCAGGAGCTTGGCATGATGATTACAGAGGTCTGAAGCCACAGGGAACCACAGGAACTCTGTTCTCGTTCTCCCTTCTCTTTCTCTCTCCAGCATCATCCCTCCATCAGTTCAGACCAATTTGCCGAGTTGGAGGTGGAAGCAGCAGGCCTCGGGGCTGATGTGGTTGGGTTCTGTGCCTTATGATAATCAGCTAAATCACATAGCTTTGCTCCTCTCATCCATGCGCTGTCTAAGCTTACCTTTACTCAATTACCTAATGCGCAGTTAAGCAGTGTGGGTCGTAACAGTAAGAGCACAATGAGGTATATTACACACTGTAGCAAACGCTAAGCACTGCTGACACACTGTTATTGTTCCAGCTTAACTAATTTCATATGGATTTGTGAAGCCAACGTTTCAGGCTGTTTTTTATTCTTTCTTCAGTTCCACTCAATACCACAAAGGGAGTTCCTACAAAAATCCTGCAGAATGGATGAAAGGTGCGGAGACGTCCACAGCGGCTTCTACTCAATCTGCAATATCCACGTAGTGTCCACATACCTATCAATTGCTACAACAGACCCCTTCTCTCCTGCAAGGGATCTGGATCTTTGAGGATATCCCATTTTACGTAGGCTGCTGCCAGCTCCCACTCAGATCTAATGATTACCTTATGGTGAAGAGGAAATAGCCAGCAGAGTCACCACAGCCATGCTGGGACAGACAGACTGCACTACTAGCACTTTTACAGCCTCTGACAGTCCAGATGACCTGAGAGTGGGATTTAAATTGTCAGAGCACTGGAAGACAGGAGCCTACATGAGTTATACATGTACTGTATGTTAAAAAAAAAAAGGGGGGGGGGGGGTCTGTGAACTGGATTTCACTGGACGGACTGTATGACTGCTTCTCCATGTATGTTTGTGTGTGTGTGTGTGTGTATACTAAGTATGTGAGTAACAGGGTCATGTGTTGGTTATCCCCATGATTGTTTTCTGGTTCTCACAGAGGATTGGTCGAGTGCATCTCAGTGCTAACTGGTCGTGCCATTTGCTGACTCAACATTAGTAATGGCTTTGGCCACGAGTTCTGCACTTTGTTTTGACTACCAATCTTATGAGCTGTGAAACATCTTCAGTGGTTTAGAATTTGTGATAGAGTGTTTGTTATTATAGAGGTCAATGTTTGGAATATTCATAGCGCTGGAGGACATTTCATCACATCCTGCCTCCCTAATTGCAGATTTTGCTACATTTTTAGCCATGCTTGTGGCATCGCTGTAGGGATGGCAATGTTGGTTCACCACTTTGGACCAACTATTAATATAAGGATTTGTCATGAATCCTTTTGCAGACATTCATGGTCACCAAAGGGTGAATGACGTTCCCATCACATTCAGCTGATTTGTGGTTAGTGAAGCATGCTAACATGCTAAACTAAGATGGAGAACTCGGTAAACGTTATACCTGCTAAACATCAGCATGTTAGCATTGTAACTATGAGTTGTGTTTTTAGCTCAAAGTTCAGTTTAAGTACAGTCTCACAGAGCTGTTAGCATGGTTATAGACTCTTTGTCTTGTTTCCCATTCATTGGTCATTCTGGTACTGCTCATTTATCTGTAACATGTTTGAAATGTATTCCTTGTTTTTAGTCTACTTTTATAACTATAATGGTCGTGTTTTTCAGTGCTTTCTGTGTGTTGTGTGGCTCCAAGGACCATAGGCGTGTCCAGAGGGGGGGCCTTGGCCACCCCAGGTGCCACCCCGCGATCCGAAGCTATGATTGGCTTACGGCCAAGTCAGAGGCGGGACCTCGTTCGAACAGTTTGACGAGGGCCGAAATTTCTTTCTGGTCTTGACATCTGAGATCCCGGCCGCTACTTGTCGCTGAAAAATGAGTATAATTTCTGATACATCTGCTACTGTGGTTAAAAACATTTTAGCTGTGTAACGTTAGTAAGCAAATAAGTTCCCCTGTCTCGTTCAACGTTCATGATAATGTCATGCAGGTCTTTGTAGGCCTAAGTAAGTTTACTTTTAACGTTTCACAATTAAATATATTGTTCAATATGCAATTTACAGTGACATGTGCCTGATAGGCCTATTTTTTATAATTAAACTTTAAACACAGGAATGTGACATTAGGCTATTAGACAGTGGTAGAAGTACTCAGATCCTTTAATACTAAGTAAAAGTACCTATACAGCAATGTACAAA
>JAVQJF010067471.1:0-25885 GCA_036023855.1 Gadopsis marmoratus | reverse complement strand
ACTTTGACAAGGAACCAAACTGTGATGCTAGACGACTGGGTCAGAGCATCTCCGACACTGCAGCTCTTGTGGGGTGTTCTGGTCTGCAGGGGTCAGGACCTACCAAAAGTGGTCCAAGGAAGGAGAACCGCTGAAACGGCGACAGGTTCATGGGCGACCAAGGCTCATTGGAGCACGTGGGGAGCGAAGGCTGGACCGTGTGGTCTGATCCAACAGAAGAGCTTCTGTAGCTCAAACTGCTGAAGAAGTGACTGCTGGTTCTGATAGAAAGGTGTCAGAACACAGTTCATTGTAGTTTGTTGCGTATGGGGACGCTCAGGGTGCCCATGCTGTCATACTCTACATTCTGTGGCTGATCGGTGTGAACAAACTTGACTGGCGCAAACGTCAATGTGTAAAACAGCAACATTAAACAAAGGCAAGCAACACTGAAGGAGCACAGTGAAAACAGCCAGAGAGATCCAACCACAATCCACTGACCCCTGCATGATCATATTAGACAGACATGTCAGCACAAGACATTAAGAGCTACAGGAAAACAGAAGAATACAATTAGAGTGAGGAGAGGAGATGGAGAGGGATAAGACTGCTTATAAAGTTGAATCTTTCACCTGTAACAGAAAGTTAAAGGTCCGATAGGAAGGCTGGGAAACAACATGAGATCCCAAACACTTAAAACCCAGACCGGCCTTGGGAAAACCCATTTCCATGTGGTCAAGTCCAAACCGTTCTTGACTCATCTCCACATGTTGTTCTTGTCCTTTCCCCCGAAACTAAGCTTTTTAGTGTACAGATCACTGAATCAATACAACATGGGTCTACACATATTGTTATTTTACTTTAACAACGTTGCCATGGCTATCAGCAACATAGCTCCTACTGCACGTACTTCACCACCGGCCCTGCACATTTCAAATGAAAAGCGGTAGCGGAAAGAATAAATGCAATTATCTGTCTTTTGATTACTGTTCAAATGTGTCATCACAGTGGTATAAAGTGTGATTTAATTAAGGTTTTCCAGCACTATAGTATTACTGTAGCATATTGTATTTTAGATGAATACTGTAAGATGTGCGAAGTGAAATATCTCAGGTTTGGCGTCTTGATTAAAAACCCACTTCCTGCATTGTTAAGCCAAAGTCTAGACCTCAATCTCTGTATTTATAGTAGTGCATTATATTCAATAAATAAAATGAAAGCCCTCAAAAGTCACTCTTACTCTAGCTTTGCTTGGCACAAAGATTGGGAACGGGGGGGGGAGAATAAAGCCAATCATAAAGGATGCATGTGAAGAAAATGTCGGTGCCATTTTGTATCTGGGTGTAGTTTTGTGGTGACGTAGACATAACTCTCAATTAGCTAAACGTGGACACAGCGGAATAAAAGAGAAAAAACCCAGACTATTTTTTTACAGTTAGCTACAAAACCACTTTATTGAAAAAGCAGATTATGTCATCTACAGTTAAATGATACGTCCTGATTTTTTAATACATTAAATAACTTTAGACTTTTTTTTCCATGTTTAGATAAATAGATCTAGTTTGCTTTTTTTTTTTTTCCTTCTTTAGACTTTTTTTTAATGAACCATCTAGGTAATCAAAACACTTAGCGATACAAAAGATGTGTGACAGGCGTCAAGATGTGCTTGTTGGAACTACCAGTAGGAGGAGGAGAAGTCGTCTCTTTCCACGTGATCTTTGACTGAGAAAAAAAAAAAAAAAAACTAGCCTCTTTATGTACAGGGTAACTAGCTGTGTGCTATGCAATAGAAACTGAAGTAGTACTTTTAATAACAGGTGAATTAAGACATCTTTATAAAAGGGGATACACTCTGGTCTTCCTTTCTGTTCTTGGGGGTTGATATTGCGCGGACAAGTTTAAAAAATAAAAAATAAAATAAGTCTCATTCTTCAAGTATGGCACACATTACTTGACCAGAACCCCTGTACAAAGTCGAGGCTGATCGAATGACAAGGGGAATGTCTCACATATGCAGTCCTTTTCGTTTCTGCTCTCACAAATATACAACCGGCAGAACAAACACTAATCATCATTACATTCGAATGAATCTTATTACATCAGGTTACATTAGAAAGCACTTTCTGCCTGCGGTGACCCCCCCCCCTGCTTCAGTCTCTGTTTTTGACGAAATCAGTAGTATTTATTCAGACGTGCGTGCACACAGTAAAACAGTGTGAATAAGAGCTAGGCCAGTGTTTGCATACAATAGCTGGTGATTGTTATATTCTCGCTTGAATGCCAGATGGGTGGAGCTTGCTACAGTCAGAGGAGGATATACTGGCTACTGGAACGTGTGTAAACCCCACCAATATGGTACAAGACAGAGGCTCAAACAAGCGCCGAGAATTAGGCACGAACATCTGGAAAACGGTACGTGACGAGCGATCGTCACCGGGTCACGACAGACAGAGCAGGGGTCAGTGTGTTGGATGCTGCGCTGCCCTGCAAACACAGTGAGGTGCATGAGCCATGGCCCTGCCACCAGTGTACACACACACACACACACATTTGAAATAAGCACACGTAGTTGGGGTTTATCTGCATAAATGTGTGGCCCCTCAGGCTTTTCTGCAAGAGTGAGGCAGAGTTTCCCTTAAAATATTTTGAATTCTGACTTGCAACTTTTCGCACACAGGGGACGATCCATTGAGTGCTAAACTGGGGGGGGCTAATTGATGACAGTAAGCAAGTGGGGAGGGGTGAGACTATTGTCACTGTCAGAGCTTCAAGTGTGTTTGTCTCATGTGGTTTCTGTTTTGCATATACACACCAACAGACAGGGCTCACTACAACGCGCGCGCACACACACACACACACACACACACACACACACCAAGGGAAACATGGGGTGACGCCCATAAAAACTCGAGTGGGACCAGCAGCTCTGGGTTTTCACGGACGTCCTCCCAAAATGCAACAGCAGACTGCATGGCGAACCAGAGGGAGGCACACAAACGCAAAAGGTAATTGCAAATAATCATTTGAGTAGCAGACAGGCCAGATGCCACATTCAGACAGTGGCAGGTGTCAGTAACAGAAAGTGTCTTTGACTTTAGGCTCCTCTCTGCAGGAAGGCAGCTACTGGGTGTAGCTGGAGTCACCAAATGTTTGAGAGCACTGTTTTTAAGCATGGAAAATGATATTTATTTTACAAATAATAAACAAGGCATAAGTTTATGTTCATTAATTTTTAGTCCAGATCTTTATCCCTCTGGTGAGGCACCTGGTGCACACAGCATGCTGTCCATTTGTCTCAACCACTTTCTATTCTGTCTTTTTTTTTTTTTTTTTTATACATACAGTTGTTTAGCCAAAAAACAGTTTGCATTTTCATGAGCTGACATCCGAGTTCAATCATGACTGCTGGGTGTCTTTTAGTGTTCCAGCAAAAGGCCTAAATCTTAGTTCTTAAAGACCGATTTCTAGCTAAGCTCTCTGATTGTTAAGTTTAAGCTTAAATCTTGATCTTAGAGCTCTGTGTGATAACTTGGTAAAATGGTGTCACCCTTGATAAAAAGTCAGAACGTGCAATTCTGGAACGTCTGAAGTTAAAGTACGTAAATGCATGTTACATTTAGGTACAACACTGGCAAAAAAAAAAAATAAATTAAATACAAGGTGGAACATAGAACTTCAATTAGTGCTTCATTTATGGCCGTGTGCTGGAGAGGTTATCCAGCTTGTATGTTTAAAACACAGAGTGCTGACATCAATTCTAACACACACACACACACACACACGTAGAGTGAGATGGTGATTTTTGGCCATTTCCAGTGAAATAGTCAAAATCATTTTGAAAGTCACTTTTACTTTTTAGCACCTTGCATTTACAATAAACACAGTGCTGGAAGTTTAAACAAAGACGGTGAAATTGAAGGCATGCAGAAATGTCTGGCTGTTGGTGTGTATTACATCTGTCTACAGTCAGCAGAGAAAGGGGATATGCAGTCTGAAAGGTTCGGTGCCGAACACTCGATTTAGGAACAAAACATTTGGTGCCCAACGTGGAATAAAATAACTGAAGGCAAATACTGTTTGAGCCAGGTCTGTGACCCACTGACAGACATGTGTCCTGGAGGGGAAATGATACAACAGGCGGCGTGTTTCACCTCGGAATCTATCGCGAACGCGGCAACAACAAAACAAAATGATGAGAATCTACATCTATGATCTTATGTGGAAAACATCTGCAACATATATATTCATATATAAAAGACAATCTATGTGCATCTAAAATTTTCTTTTTCTGTCATAATATAATCATTAATTAAGACACTGCTTGTGAATCTCTTGAGGTCTCGTCTAAGACTTCTAAGTGGAATGTGAGTTGGTCCTCTGGGCTTGTGGTGCTACGGTGCATCTGTTATTTCGGGGTGGCGAGTTCAGTCTTTCTCACAGCCCGTGTGTCATAATGCTGGGTGTCCTTTGCATAGCCTTTAGGAGGACTCCATTTCAGTGTTAGAAGCCGCAGAGAGAGAGAGCCCGCACTGAAGGCACAGCACCTGGGGTCTGTCCCGGTCCAGCCAGCACTGGAATGTAGTGGCTCGTCCCCTGGCCTTCCCGACGACGACATCAGCAGCGTTGTCAGGCGCGACAGCGCTGGTGAATCCACTGCGGTAAACCGCTTCAGTCAGGGCACAGGAATGAAAGCCATGGAAAGCAAGAGAGGGACGCAAGGAGAGAGACGGGTTTGTGTTCTCTCCTCCGATCCAAGAACCCTCTCTTTGATGAATGTGCAGGGGTCAGGAGGTGTGACGTCACCGGGGGCCTCTGGGTGAGCCGGCGTGTTGGCTTTCAGGGTTAGGCACCCCTGGGGAAGGGGGGGGAAGGACCACAGATAAAGGAGGGGGGGGGGCTTTTTCCCAGCCCTGTCATGTGACAGCAGGGCTTGTGGTGGGAGCTGCACTTTGTGTTTTAGTCCACGGCCGTGAGGAGTGGCTGTAGCTCAGATGACCACACAGAGGCTTCCCTGGAACTGCTGGAGGGGGTGCAGGCCTTTATCTCCCCCTCCCACTGCTGGTGTCTCGGATCACCTGGGAGGCAGGGCTTGGTTGCTGCCCACCCTCCTCCCCCTCACAGCTCTGTGACATGGAGGGGATAGCTGGGGGGCAGGTGGGCCGGGACCTGCGACTGGAGGCGGTGGATGTGGCAGCTGTGGCAGAGCAGGTGGCCTTCCAGTGGATAACAGCGGTGGCCCTCCTCGTCGTTTAGCTGGAGACCACAGTCCTGAAGGAGTGACATGAACCCAGATGAACACACCACAAACCAATCAATAGCTAAACCCAGATGTGTGTGTGTGTGTGTGTGTATGTGTTCTGTTTAAAGGAAGTTTGACATTTTTTGAAATATGCTTATTACTGAACTTTTTACACTTGTACAGAGCTAGGCTAGCTGTTTCCAGTCTTTGTGCTAAGCTAAGCTAACCTTCTACTGGCTGTAGACTTATACTTTGTGTACAGACGTGAGAGCAGTATTGCTCTTCTCATCCATCGCTCTGCCAGAAAGCGAAAAAGTCTACTCCTTCAAGCCACATTACCACATTTACTGCCGTCACATACAGTACTTTTTTTTTTTTAACAGGAAAACTTAAAACATTAACGTAGTGACTTCCATCATGAGGATGTTTAACTGGGCCGCAGTGCTGAAGAGGGTGCTGAGGAATTCGGAGTATGAAAGGAGTTGGTTTTAGTGTGCCTCCCAGGTGGGTCCCTCCCTGTATGTTTGGTGTATTTCTTTTAAATGTCTGTGTAGGTTGACGAGGACAGAAGTGCTGCACGTTCAATGCATTTATGAATGAATGCATTGAACCTTGAACATGCGGCACATCCGACAGCGCTGAGAGCGCTGCAGACCCTGAACAACATAACGAGAATGACATAAACTGACAGGTTCCTATGCGCTCTGCTGCTGTCCTGGTTCAGACCTGGATACGCAGATGAAAATTCATGTATTATAAATGAATTTGCAGTGTGAATCTGTATGTTCTGCTTAGCATTGTTGCGCCTTGCTGAAAATTGTTTCTGGGAGGCACCTCATGTGTTACAGAATCCAAAAAACTTGACCCCAATATGTAATGAATTTACCATCTCTGGGATGATTCAGCTCTGGACTTTACCCTTCCTCTGTCCACAAGCCAACCCCCACCCCCCACAACTCTGCTGAATGATTGACCCACTGCTTACATAATGATCCATTTCTATGAAGAGGAATGTCAGCTATTGAGAGAAATCAGTGTCACCCTGCTCATGAGCGCAGTAGGAATGAGCCGTCTCCAAATTAAGTATTTACGGGGCAGAAAAAAAGAGATGCAGAATCACCGCAGTTTGCCACGAAATGTTCATTTGTTTCACTAAAACGTCTCAGTCACACTTGAACTGCAGACTGATGTAGTTGAGTGGCAGGATGACTGGGATTTCACAAGTCTGGTTTAGGCAACAAGTCCCCAGCTGAGTTCAGAGCTCAACACTGGAATGTGCTTCGTCAATGAGTCATAATTTTGAGCTGTAACCTTGGGTTGGTGTCCGTCTGTGTGTTTTTTTCTGTGTCTCATTCATTCCACAAGAGACTGCAGCGATGATTCACACTCGCCGATACAAAACAGAGGCCTAGATCCTAGATCACCGTGTCTGTGGTCCTGAGTGGGCGCGCACGTGAATGTGTGCACGAACAGGTGTGTGCGGCTCAACGGTGCGACTCACGTATGTCTGTTCCACAACAGCGTGAAAAGTTGAATCACACACAGCTACGCTGAACTGAGTCGAGTCAAATCACATGCATGGTAGGTGTGTGTGTGTGTGTGTGTGTGTCTCACCTCACAGTGGTAACACTCCACATGGTAGTCCTTGTCCATAGAAACTACCCGGATGGTTTCCTCAGAGCCCTGGTGGGACAAACACAGCAAGACCTTCCCATTACATCAGTCTAGTGTCTCATTAAAATGATGGAGAAACACAAACACACACAGTTGTATGGCAAACAGAAGGAGAACGTTTGGGATTTCTTTTTTGTTTTAACATTTTTATTAAAGAAATGCTTACTCTCAGCCTGGTTAGGTTTTAGTTTAAGCTGTTTTGGCTGGAGCAGTATTTTAGATAAATAACCATATTCACATATATCCTATCACATCCGATAGGATTTCAGAAAACAAAGTCAAAATTAAAACATTTCCTCTTTATTGAACTTTCATTGCTTTTAGTTTTGCAAGTGCACAAGATAATTTTAGCTCCTTTCTTTTTCCTTTTCAGTTTTTAAGTTTCTAAGTTTTATCTCATAATAACCTCGTTGCTGTTTTATTTTGATAGATTGGATTATCTAAGACCTCATGCACGTTTATCTCACGTGAAAATCAAAATGTGATGTTATCTTGGAATCTAGCCTGTAAAGGTCTCCTCATTTTATTCAATCTGTGATTTTAAGAGTTTTTAGCCCCGTTAGCCAGGGACCATTTGCTCAACTAGAATTAATTTTTAGTAGGTGAGCATATTTCTTGAAAATGACAAACTTAACAGATATGTAAGATATGTTCGAACTCATGTGCATTCAGATCTGCTCCTTACCTGGGCTGGAAGGATGGGCTGGTCGCAGGAGGCACACTTGGGAGCAAAAACCCTGTTGCCGAAGACACAACAAAATTACAGACTGGAAGATTTCTCCAGTCTCAGCTGACTTCTTATTCCACACTTCGTACACATTCTTCCAAATAAATACCAGGACAACACTAGTTCAAACAAACAATAACAGAGTCCCATGCATTTTGTGACAAACGGTGCCATTTCCATGTTCCAAATAGCTTGTTGGCAAATTCCAGGCCATGTTCTGTCATGCAGTCATCACATTTCATCAGCAGACAGATGTCACCCTTACGTGTGGTAGTCTTTGACACAGTAGATGTTGTTCTCAACGTCCACGGTGAACGGCACTCCATCTAGACCCTCTTTACACACCACGCAGCGGAAACAGCCAGGATGGTAGGACTTGCCTAGCGCCTGGAGGATCTAGACACCCACACAGAGAGAAAGAACACATGCAAGATAACAATAAGACTCGGGAGTGAGGCCATGGAGTTCATGCTGCCATCAGCCTCAAATAAATATACATGCATTTAGTCTTTACATGTTCTGTTGGATAAAGCTCTTACCATCTCCATGATGAGGTGACCACACACAAAGCACTTCTCTGCCGTCTGCTGGAAACCAGAGTACTGCAAGACAAGACACAGGATTTATTAACCTCAGCAGTGAATTTTGGGAAACATTGTGCTGGCCATGCAACCTGTAGAACATGCACTGCTTCACACCTGATGCATGGACTCGTTTCAGTCCAGGACTCATCTATAGAGGGTGCTGCTGCGCTCTTTAAATGAACATAAAAGAGGTTTCTTTCAGAACCCTTCTCTCTGTTGACGTGTTCGTCAGGCAGCGGCGACCTGTGCCACCCAAACTAATGTGCTTTTTAAACTTTATTTTTCTGAAGAAGGTGTCTGCTGTTTCATACTGTTCACATTTAGGAATCGCCATGTGTTTGTTGGCCAGTGAGGATCACCACTGGACCAGCTGGGTGTGGAGTGACTTCTGTGCGTTGCAGGAAACAAAACACCCCATGTCACATCGATTGCTCCTTTCCCCTGAAGCCCGAGTGCAGGCGGATAATCAAGGTGACCATCTGCAGCTCACAACCCCCTCAGGGTCGTGACCTGATGACTTCGAGAGGGGGGGGGGGGGGGGGGAAGCTGGTAGTGGAGACATGGCTAGCAGGTGGAGGTGGCGATGCCCTGACATCTCCACTCCAGATCTACCATCTGCCACCACCTCCCCCACCCCCAAGACATCCCTGGGGTGACAGGCCAGATGAGCCCAATCTTAACTGTATGAGGGAGGCGGAAGAAGATTAGTCTCATCCTGTCATGTGTTTATCTCTGAGAGGCAGCGATTGTGAAGTGCAAAACAGGAATTTAAGGGGAAGCTGCCTATAAACAGGAAGTTCTACCAGCAGATGAGGCCACGTATTATGACATCCATGAATCATAAAGGAACCTTTTTTTGTTGTAAAAAGGGAAATCACTCTTGGTCTTAGTAACAGCTTCACATGCAACTACAGGACAGAAATGATCAGAAAGGTCACTCTATCATTTTCACAATTAGCATCCACTTGTGATCGTCCAAATTAAACTTATCACTACAATATTTCCGACAGAACATGAAGGCATCATGAGAGCGGGCCCTGCATCTGCCCGGTTAACCTGAAGCAGATGGACCAGGAGCCTGAGAGCTACAGCTGTCCTCCTCCCACTCTTAACTGTAAGTGCCGGGGAGGGGAGCAACTCGTGGAGTAATTGAGCTCCTTGGGGAAATCTGGGGGAAATTAGTGTGAATTGGAGGGGTGGTGCTAAACCCCTAATTGTAGCCGCAATGTCTGTTTCCTCTGGAGGGTTGCAGAATGTAGCCTACCGATCCTAATCCCTCGCTCGCTGCTCCACCCGCTCCTCTGTCACCCCACCATGAGGCAATGATACGGTGCTACCAGCTGGTCTGCTCATCACACAGAGCAAAACCAATAATCATGAACACACAGGTGACTTACCAGGAAATCCTCCTCACAATAGACCTTCCCGTTGACGTTGTAGAACGCTTTCCCTCGCAGCCTCCGCCCTGAAAAGAAAGACAACAAATAAAATCTACATATTCAATTATGGAAGAGTTTAGCCAACGTGCTGCTGCAGACACACTATATGGCCGAAAGTATGAGGACGGCCCTTTAATGTAGCTTTTATTTGGGGCTCCTTTGCGGCAACATCACAATGCTGTAATGTACCAAGCCAGGTCCATAAAGAAAGTACTTTCTCAGTTTGGTGCGGAGGAACGTCACTGGCCTGCACAGACGGGGCCGTGCCAGTTTTTCGTGTTGCCTTCAGCTTTGGTGAACTTTGACCTTCACATTTGCGTATTGACAAATAAAATACAAAAAAAACAAAA
This sequence comes from Gadopsis marmoratus, assembly GCA_036023855.1. Lineage (NCBI taxonomy): Eukaryota > Metazoa > Chordata > Actinopteri > Centrarchiformes > Percichthyidae > Gadopsis > Gadopsis marmoratus. The sequence continues at coordinate 15,893 of JAVQJF010067471.1, read as the reverse complement.
AGACGGCTTGCTCTCGACAGTGCTCCCCTCTGAGGGGATGGAGAGTTGGAGAGTCCCAAAATAAAGTGACTTAATTAACTATGTTTCAACCTATTCTGTCGAAATGAAACTGTTCCACTAAATGAAATGTTAAAATTGACTTATCAGACAGGAGTCAATAGATCTTTTGAATAAAGTTTGTGAACTTATTGTGCTGTTAGCGACTGGGCTAAACGGTGTTGGTCTTCACAGAAAGCTGCCCTTAATGCGCTGATCAAAAACAAACAGTGGACAGATTATGTCAGACAGCACAGCTTATAACATTTTTTACACAATTTCTGTTAACACTCAAAATACATCGTACTGTATGCCTCTTCCTTAATCTCTCTACTTTTCAACCACAACAGCAGGTCAGTGAAGAGCAGATGGCTGGCCGAACGTAGGCGACATCCTGCCTGCGCCTCCATTTAATTACTTGGACCATCCCAACAGGATTCCATTCACAACCCATACACAATCAATACAGCAGGCTGCTTTCCAAACCCCCCCCCCAAATCTCTCCCCTGCCATTGTGCACCGTTCACAGACGGATCAACAATAGCAGACTGGAGGGAAGATGTCCCTAACGCACGCGCGCACGCACGCAACTGAAATGCATCAATTTGATTCTCCATTAAAACGTTTGGTCGTTCATCAAGATACAAGACCAAACCTTTGCTTTGCTCATTGTTCCACATCATTATCAAATATAAAAACTCCGGTGATGCCACTTTTTTTCTTTTTGACATTTTAAAAACTATATACACGAAAACCATCAATAGTTGCAGTGCTGCACGTCGCACAGAACCGTGCAGCCACACCACAGCGGGCCCAGGTTCAGCACACTGAGCTCTTCCAGCTCCGAGTGTGAAGGCTGAATTCCTCTGGGCGAGTCTTCATTCATCAGAATCCAAGTCTGAATCCAATCTAAAAAGAAATTCAGCTGCTGCGGCCTGGCTTCTGCAGTCCCCTGCCATGCACCCCTTACAACTCGCCCATTCAAATTCATTTAACAGCAGCGGTGTCTCTCTGGCAGCACGATGACTTCACCCGAGCCTGGCAGACGAAACACACAGATCTCATAAATCTGCTGGATTAGTCAGATTTATTGTCGTCCCGAGCCACCATTGATTTTATGGGTGTCCCAGCATGGGAAATCTGCCCCCCCCCCACCTCTCTTTTTAACGCTGAAATTTATGCAATCGCTGTATTTCACACACAAACACGGTGTCACAATGCTGGGAGATGGCAATACATTAACACCCACATAAATGGCTGGAGCAGCCGAGGAATGCTGTCCACACAATAGGTGAGACTTTTAAGACTTTGAGACTGAGGAGCAATTAGCATTTTGGTAGCGTGGAGCAAAGGGAACGGCAGGATCGAGGAAGAACTCCACGCGAGGCGACTCGCGCCGTCTTCAAAACCAAGACTTTGGAGAGGCTAAACTTGCAGGAACAGTGAGATTATTGTGAACAGTGCAGCAGCAGGGGCTGCGAGGTGTTGCTGTGTGCTCGCCTGTGGCCTCTGCTCTGGAGTTTGGGGTCTGGAAGGTGAACACAAAGGCCCCAGCGCTGATGACTGTGTGGAGCGCTGCTAGGGGAGCGGGCCGACTGAGCAAACGGGGACATTCTTTCTGCCTGAGGTCACTAGCTGGTCCCATTCAACCCCCCACACCTCTCCAACACCCGCTCTCTGCCCGCTCCCCTCGCTGAGAAAAGGAGGGGGAGGGCTCCATGCCTGCCTCTCTCTCCTCTGGCCCTTTGTCACCAGACAGAGAACCCGAAACTACTCACAAGTGATAGAACCAGCACCCCCCCGTTTACAAGTTGCTATCTATCTGCCGGTTTTAGAAAGCCAAATTTAAGACCTCTTTAACACTGAATGGAACACGATGTATTACAAACTTAACTGCGCAATGTGAGATCCTAATGAACATAAGATCAGAGCCTCCCATCACTCTCGCAGCTGAAAAGCACTGACAATTTCCATCTTATAGTTTTGTCAAGTTTTATATGGCCAAAAAGTGACTGATTGGGCCTAAACAACCTGGAAAAACACACAATTTCCCATTGAACAGATCATTTAACTTAAATAAGCTTAAGAAAAACATGAAAAAAAAATAGAATTTGCCCTGTAAATGGTAACGTAACCACAAAATGATTAACAATGACATAATGGTGGCTCTAGTTGCTGGTTCTGTGGCCACAGTGTTACTGTTGAGGCTTTACGGCGATGACCGCTGTACTCCTTAATGCTTGCAATTTTTGGTAATTAAAGAATAAGAACTCATTCTGCTAATGCACTCATTCTGAATGATGGTGTTGCCATGGAACTCAGTGCTAGTGTGGTGAAAGAGGACTGATATGTCACCAAGGCAATGGTGTTATATGACTCTCTGGCAAAGCAGTTGTGTTGAGCCGGTTCTCACATAAGAAACAAACCTTTAGCAACATTTACTGTGCGGAGGCTGCACGGAGAAAGATGTTGCAGCATGAGAGTTGAATTTAAATACATTTATTTTCTATGGTTTTTCCAGGTATTCGGACCAAAGAAACTTCAACACAAGGGTCTCAATAAAAAGAATGAACGGTCCTGTTTACACCTGGAATCGCAAATGGACAGCTCTAAGAACAGGTGTGAATGCACCCAAGACGCACCGAGATCCAATCGCTCAGACCACATTTGGAGGTGCAAAGACAACAAGAAATAGAGATATAATAGAGATATATTGTGAGTGACCCAGTATGTAGTGTTTTGATTTTGCCCACGCGCCAAGGTCTTTGAAACTTCTTCATCTTCTTTTAATTTCTGGCTCAGGAAGTGCATTACTGCCTCCCGCCTGTTAAAAACAACAATTTGGTCCCTACAAATGGAAATGATGTACGTGTTTTTTGGCACACGGAGGTTGGAACGTGAGATCCGATCACAAGTGGTCACTCGAGACGCATGTGGAGACGCATTCTAATGCCAGGTGAGAACTGAGGTACTCAGCTGTCCACTTGTTGTTAAAGCCTGGTGTAAACTGGTGCATAGATTCACTAACAGCTTGGGCTTAGCCTGACCAAAGGGGCCCTGGCATCACTTAATCCCCAACTGCTGCCAACAAGTAATCTCAATCAAATGTTTCAGGCTGCATATAAATGGTTATGATTAGGGTCAATGTTGGGGGTTCATGTCTGTTAATCTAAGGGAAGATGAGAGGATTTCTTTACATGCAGCCAGAAATGAAGGTCTACCTGTGAGGCTCAACTCGGGGCAAAAAGGTATCAAGGCATTGAAACCACTGCTGTCGCTTTAGCCGAGGAAAGCGGTCCTCTTCTTCTATGGCGAGAAGTAGAAGGAGGCACCAGAAACGAGTGGAGCAACGTCAACTGTGCAAGGTCATCTGACTGCCTACTTTATGCCACGCCCATCTTCCGGACCCTTGTCAGTAGTTCGCAAAAAAAGAAAAGAAAAAGGCCATTGCCGATATAATGGCCGTGTTTATATGCAAGGATATACGGCCTATTGGCACTGTTTTAGGAGAAGATTTCAGGCTAAAGACAGAAGCCGCACCTCGCACATCTTAAGACACATAGTGCAGTTGTAGGACACCACACGGTACCACTTAGTTTTAATTTGTTCAAACTTCCCTTTTTGAAACAGTGGCAGCCCTAATAAGTACGATTAAGGTGTAGCCGCCATCACCCTCACAGGTGCAACAACAATAATCAGAGGCGCAGTCTGGGCACAACCACGCAGCCTTCAGGCGAGGTCTAATCAGGCAAATAAGTGGGTGTGTGGGGCCTAAATATGGTGAAGAAAATAAATGCTATCAAACATTTTAAATCCTGATATACTGAGAGTTTTTGACTAGATAAAGTGCTGAGTAGTGCTAACCTTTGAAACGTCTAAATCTCCACTGAAAAAGCTGCTGAAAATGTGGGTCCTATCAGTATTTGTCAACTTCCTATTGGTCATATGCCTGTTTGTGTGTTTCAACATGTGATAACCATTCCTCTTTGTTTTATAATTTCCAAGAGTGATTTCTCGACATAAAATTATTTTGCAGTTACTCAATTATTAAATGGTTGGCACTGCCTGATTGACCAAACCAGTGGCTTACAGTAGGCACTGGCTGCAGCTGAAAACCTTCCAGCAATCACATCTCTGATTCTGGCTGTGCAATCAGGTTCATTAGTCAGAATGTGCAACAGCTTCTGAGCGTCTAGTCACAGCCATGACCTGCCTACGTTCACACTAAAAGAGCTCGGGGCACGTCAACATCATGTTTCACCCATCTCAGGTCAATGGCAGAAGGTCAGTGGAAGTGTTTTCACAACCTTTTCTAAAATTGTGACTTCCACACTAACAGACAAACAGAAAAGGATATCTTCTGTTATTTGTGCTTCCTCACCTCAGCAATTTTTATTCCACAGCTCCATTATTTTGTGACGGACAGTGTGAGGTGCTGCTCTTGCTGGTGGGATGCATCGCTCAGTCTCTGCGTTCTCCGTCTCTGGCAGAGAAACCAGAGATCTGGCCAGGATACAGAACAGATTCATGTGGCGATTTGCTCAAAGAGAAGCTTCAAACTGATTTTTTTTTTTATACCATGTCATGGGCAAGCCTGTGCAGCCCTGCAGTCTCTGCAAGATTTTATAGTATTTTTGGTGAAAGCCCAGCTGAGGAAAGTACAGCACAGGCAGCAGTAAGGCCATTATCCACCAGAATCAGTAACATATCACCCTGTTTTGACCAGTAATTGCTGCCACGCCCCGAGCCAGCCAAGTAACACTGAAACCAAAACACACACATTCCCGCACTGTCTCATATCATGCTCTGACAACAAGATATGTACGCAGATTTCCCCCCAGTTTGCCCCACCGGGAACTCGGGAAAAAGCTGCGCTCCGGCTTCTTGGTCTGTGCCGATGTTCAGCACAGATACGATTTTCACATATTTCAGACCCTGGCTGGGGCACAGCACAATATTTTCAAACCTGATATTTGCAAGAAATCTGACAAATTGTCACCTGCTTTCTGAGTGGACAACATGAGACAGATCTGCAAAGGTGGGTGAAAAAGAGAGGCCTTTTAAAATTGAGCTGGTGCAGCGTTTGGGTTTAAAGTACAGATGTAAGGGAAAGGCTGGTGGAAACATGTCTTCAACCGTGCAGAAAAAGAAGAGATGTGGAGAAGACGGTTGAGAGAGAGAGAGTGTGTGTGTGAGAAAGCTTTCTCTCTGTAGCTCCTACTGGAAAGAATAATGTTAATAATATCCTCTAGTCTGTGGTGAACGGTTATTTTCTCATCTTGTAGTTTGAGTGCTTTTGGGATTTGAATAGATATCTCCATATAGTGATGTTCAAAAGGGCAGTGGACAGCTTGGTAATGCAACTAAAAGTCCCAAATGATAATTCCAAAGAACAACCTAACAGATACATAAAGATGGAAATGTGCAAAAATAGACACAGATACACCTTTCAGCATTCACTTTTTCAGCAGTTTGAGCTACAGAAGCTCTTCTGTTGGCTCGGACCACACGGGCCAGCCTTCACTCCCCACGTGCATCAATGGCCCTGTCACCAGTTTAGCGGTTTTCCTTCCTTGGACTACTTTTGGTAGGTACTGACCCCTGCAAACCGGGAACACCCCACAAGAGCTGCAGTTCTGGAGATGCTCTGACCCATCACAGTTGGGTTCCTTGTCAAAGTCGCTCACATCCTTCCAGTTGCCCATTTTTCCTGCTTCAACACATCAACTTGGAGGACAAAATGTTCACTTGCTGCTTAATATATCCCCCCCACTGACAGGTGCCATGGTAACCAGATAATCAATGTTCTTCACTTCACCTGTCAGTGCTCAAAAAGTTATGGCTGACCGGTGTATATTTTCAGTTTTTCAGTGCTCATTTTTAACCTTTGAAAAGTTTTCATCATCTTGCGGAGCAGACTTTCCAGGTTGAGGACTTTTTGCATCAGGAGGCATTTCACCGCTGTCTCCTCTCGGCTGGCGGGGTTAATGCGCTGAGCCGTCTGCCTCCAAACCAGGATCTCATGTTTGAGTTCTGGGTGGACAGGGCAAACAGAGCAGGGGAGAGAGAGAGCCAGCTGTTTAGTGCACGTTAAACACATGGGCTTGCACAGTCATTACAGTGGTTTAGCTTAGTAACAGTATGTAGCATGTCTATAGTGGGGGATTTGGTTGGTAATAGCTCCTGCAGCTGAGGCTGATCGGGAGGATATAAAGATGTTATCAGTCAATATGCTGTGAGCCCCCATAGAGGGACTAATGCAGCCAGGCGATGGGCACATTGACCAGCTCAGGGACAGCCAATGGATACAACCTGAGGGAGCTGGACGCCTGTGTAGATATCAGTATGTGCCATCCTTTTTCAGGAAGGTTGCTAGGTGAACTTAATAGGATCTAACTGAAACAGGAAAAAACATTCCTTTAAGCCAATCTGCACAATTACCAGTCGTAGCGGGGGCTTTGAGCTGATTTAGCTGCATGCTCTCCTAGGTTGGCCAGGTTGGCGGGAGAAGCGGAAACTCCACAGGAGGATTGAAAACGAGCTATCAGGCCTGCATTGAATGGTCACCACAGTGATCATCAGTGGCTTTCTTCAATCTGCCTGGGGCACAGTGTGGCAGTACAGCTCCTAACAGTCGGTCTTCCTCACTCCATAAATGTGAGCAGGGTGGTGACGTCTGGGAAGCTTGGTGGTCTCTGTTTTAATAATCCTCTGGTGAGGTTCTCTCTATTGTACTGTAGTACTGATAAGAGGTGACTGTGTTTCTGGAGGAACTGCAAACAATTCACACACATATGCCTGTTTTATTAGTTTGCCCATTATGTACATCCCCGGGGTATTGTATGCAAAGACGTATAGTAGCAGCGAATAGATTCTAGGATGGAGAACACACACACACACTATCCAAACTAAACATAATCATTAAATAGTCTCACTTTACCTCTGGACAATGTAAAATGTTGAGGGATTGCCAAATAATGTTCTCATGTGTTAATGGATAATTAATGAGATAGGTAAATGAACTGTGGTGTACAAGATCAGCTGAATATTTAATACAATAGCACAATTAGAAAAACCATGGAACTGAGATGGGAATCCTGCTGCTGCTCTCAGGCTGCTCTCTGGACGAGTGAAGCTGGGATTTTTTGTACTGCCAGCAAGTCAAAGATAACAGCTGAATCAGAGCGAAGGGGTTTTTCTGACATGGGTGAGTCACTAGCTGCTGTATGAAGCAAAAGTTGAAAGTGTTCCACCCCAGTAAATGATGTTCACAATGTTTAACCCCATTTACTGAGACCCAAATTGGGCTTAGAAATCCTTTAAGTAGCTGTAAACCTATGCTGTGTCACAATTGGAATACGTCCGTTAGTACACTTGCATGTAGTAGACTGTGTAAACTATGTACTTATACTGCGTGAATTTTGACAGGGCATTGTTGTCTTACATCAAACACGGCCATTTGTAACATTTGATCAATTTGCAACCGGGCGGAGCATTATTGCCAACATTTGACCGCAATTGCCACCTGCCAAAATATCTGCTGGTTTGTTTGCTCACTTGACTTCAATTTTAATAAAAATGGTACTTTTACTGCTGTGTTCACTGTAATAATTGCAACCGTCATTTTCATACATTGGTTGTCCCTCCCCTTCCGCTACGTTGCCAAGATGGCAACCATTGAGGGTAAGAAGTGTGTCGCATTCCACACTCAACTTTTTGACGTTTATGACTACACCATCCAGGTTCTCATAAAGCCATAATAAACAAGTTAATTAAGTTTCTATGAGGACATTGCATCACCTGAGAAGGTGAGTAGCTGTAGTATGGGGTAGCAGGTGCACTGATGTTCTTAGGGAGTGAATACACTTAATCAAATCAAATCATAATTGATTTGGGTGCCACATACAGAGCAAACCAACACTTTTCATTTCAGCTCCATGACAATATGATCAGCACCCTTCATCACTTCTAAAAGATTTATATTGAAAGGTATTTGGGGAAAGACAGATGAGATTGAAAAAATATCATAACTCACCAACTATTTCAATGGACTCTTTGTTGTAGAGTTTTTTGTTCCAGTAGAGCATCCGCAGGAAAGGAAAGGAGGTGAAAAGGACGAGGCATATTCCCAGGAACATGTAGCCTGTGAAACTGGCAAAATCAATCCCCTGTATGACACAGAACAATGACACGTTGGACAACACTAAGATTTCATTCAGATAGAAGCATTAGTCCCTAGACATCAGGAAACAGAACAGCTGTATGCAGGGATGATCTGTATAGTACTGACACAGTGAGACAGCACCATGCAACTGAATTGTTCATTGTCTGAGAGAAAGAAAAACTCTGGAAAAGGATGTCAGCGGGCTCAGGTGTAACCATTAATCAATATGTTACATCACTCTAATTTAAATAATTACAGTTCTGTGCATTTGGCAAATAATAGAGCTGTTAATATAATACCACTGTATACATCTTAAGTGGCATGTTAAGCAATAAAGGTTATTATTTGAGAGCAGCCTGTGAGAACGATATAAAAAGCAAATAATTTGATTATTGCACACAAAAGGGCAGTGATAATTGCATCCTCAAGGTTTTTTCATGACCACGTTCTAGTATCCAATCAAGTTTGAGTATGAAGAAAGTTGTGGCCGGAGTGCAACAGCTCTTACACACCTCACCAACTGTGCAATAGATTTAGTGCAAAGGTCCCCTTCATGTCACACAATCTAATTTCACCTCATCGCCTCACTCGTACACTACAACTCTGACTTTTTACACACCTCCAAAGAGATCTGCTCTCTCAGTCTGCTGTGACCTGCAGCACAGCCTCATGGGTTGGGGCTAGCAGCTCATGCAAGCCTGGTGTTAAAGAAAACTCTTCCTGGAGACTAGAGACCAAAACTAAAACTTATATCTGGGTCTCAGCCCAATAAATCTCTGCAACATATTTCCAATCGTTCCAATTATTCAGTAGCAAGACACAAGAGAGCAAACCACTAAAGAGTCTAGGTTTTGTCTGCGTGTTTGCTGCTGTAATGTATCTTCTTGAAACTGTGACCCTGGTGGCGCATTTCAGAGCCATTGTCAGCGACTCTTCTGACTGGTTGGAGGAGGGCCATTTGGCAAAGGAGGCTTACCAGTGTCCCTCAGTGAAATTATACCAAAAAGGAGGTGGAGATTTTGTATGCACCATGCTACCTTGCTCTGTGACAAATCAAACTCTGACGAGGGGCAGAATCACCTAAACACACACTCCACAGCTGTGCCATTCTTTCTATCTCTGGATTTCTCCCGAAAATCCCCTCGACACAAACAAGCAAGCACGCAAACAAACAAACGGGCAGGCAAACCATGCATGCACACACAAGCTGTCCTTATCAGAGGCCAGGTTTGACTGAATGAGCGTGCTGTTGCTGATGGTGCTGCTCTGTGGTTCTGTCACCTGGGATACCGCGCCAAGACAAACCGGACAGCAGGCCGCGGGAGCTACCGTATTTCGGAGTAGACCCCATACTGCCTGCACCCGCGAAGGCTAAAATGTCACGCGCAGTGAACAGATGCCACATCAAGCAGCTGGGAAAATGTCATGTCTTCTAGTGATGTAGCATTATGCCCCTCTGAGCATAAGAGGAGTGAAGGTTATGAGAAGAGCCTACAAGTCATTGCCCTTTTCAGACAGCAGCAGGCTGCTCTGATGAACTCAGCAAAATGTTCTTACTGCTGTTTACTGACATCATTTTTGACACAATCCGTGCAATAGAGGACAACTTGCCTCTAAGTGGTTTTCCAAAACAGCATGCAGCATTTCATTCTAATCCCAATGTCAATTAGACTAACAAATATTTAAATGCAGGTTTGATGTACCAAAAGTAGCGCGACTTGATGGTGTATTTACAGGTTAGGACCTAACTTTCAATAAAGAAGGTGATTTTATTTATTTTTTTAAGTTTTAAGAAGACCTTTTGAAAAACTAAATAAATAAATAAGAGATCAACACAAAAATATTAAAAAAAAAAACATAATCTATACACGGGAAACACTGTTATATCACCCTCAGCCGGGTGACACAAAGACATTGATTGTCACAAAGTGTGATGTACGTCATCCACCACAGCAAAAGAGCCGGGCGTTCGGTTACATGGTTTCACACATTCTTGCATCAGGAGTGACACTGTCTCCTTCACAAGTTTAATCAAACACTAATCCCAAAGAAAGGGTGTCCAGTGTGCCCCAACATGCCACTTTGAGAAGACTAGAGCCAGACCGACATAAGCTGCTGCTGAGGTGCAGGTATGTATGTTGTAGGGGGGAGGAGCAATAGGATGGTCTTACTCCACACAGGCGTCAAATAATTATAATGACTCTATGAACCGAATTACATAGTTATATTTATGCTGAATTAAAGCCAAAAGTCAAATCTTATAAACGTTTGGCTATAGGAAGACTGCTAATGTGACGGTATGCAACGCTGGGCAGGTACCTAGGAATAAGTTGGTGTTACAGTTTCTTTCTCCACTGTTTTGACATTTTTAATTCCTGTGATTTATGATGGCAGCGGCAAAAATATAAATTGGTTTCACCGCCACTACATCTCCATTCATCCCCTGCACATCAACATAAATAAGGGTCACAGCTCATGACTTTATAAATAGAGAGATGGTGCTGAACAGAGATAACACATGTACAACCCAGCAAACACAGATGATTAAATTTACCAACAGTGCATACCCATAAAATACTTACAAATGTCTGTCTGTACACCATAAATGTGTATGCACTGTATATACTATATTAGGTCATGAATGTCAGAGCTTAAATGAGGAATATGAAGGCTTTAGAAAAGCTGTGTGCAACAACACGACTGCCAGTAAGCGCTCACCTTAAGTGATACAGTGAGTGCATGACTGCCCAACACACAATTTTAGTTCTCTTGGCAATTTTGATTTAACTTTTTGTATCTTGAAAAGTGCTCAATAAATCAATTTTTTTTTACGTGTATTGTGTATCTACTGTTACCACACTTACCCACGCTAATGTTTTAATAAAAGAAAAACAACCCGAGTATTTGCTAAACACGACCTCCAGACAGAGAAAGCACAAAGGCCAACTTAAATGTCACCACTGAATTTATGAAACCTTTTCAAAGGCAACTGTAAAAAGTTTAAAATACAGTGTGTTCATGCAAAACATTTGGCTGGTGTCCTTGAAGACATTTCACTTCACAGTGACATTTGAATAGTTTGCATTGTCCATTTTCAATGAACAGCAGATTTGAAGAAAGTAAATCTGGCAGCAGTCAAGCTCTAAGCTCAGACTGCCAGGTTATGCAGTGCCTGTTGCTACACGCTGTGTAGAGGAACTGTGATTAATTGTTTTTGTTTGCTCATATGTTAAAGCTGCATTAAGTCATTTTTGACAACTAGAAGGCAGAAAGAGTCACAGCAACAGGTATTTTAAAGGCTTATATAGACTAAGGTGTTAGCATACAACTGTCTACTTGCACATCTAGCAGGCAAATTGCAACATGGCCCTTCCATTGGAGCAGGTCTATACTTACAGACCAAAACAATGAGCTTCTAGCAGCTGTATGAAGCTGCAGAGTAGGATTTTGTAATTGTAGTGGGACTGGCAGCATCAGACTCCCTTTCACTTTACAGGGAGTCATTTGATTTTAATGTTAACATCAAAACACTGCTTGTTGGAATTTTAAAGTGATGCTGTAGTCCCTATCTGTCGCAGTAGAGTTGCTTGGAGTAATAACTGTCAGCCCTTTTTCTCAATGTGCATGCATTACTGCCATGGCAGCCTTTTATAATTATCCAAACACCTTGTAATAAGATTATGAGAATTTCCAAATGTATCTATCTATCTATCTATCTATCTGGCTCAAACTGAGAAACAGCGGCTGATAATTTTTTCTAGTACAAAATCCTTCACTGCCTAGAGGGCAATGAATCAATACAAACACAATTACTTATGAGAACGTCTTAATAATTCATCTTTTGATCATGGCATTGACCTTAATGACTTTTTCAGAATCTCCCAATGACACTCAAAATGTAATTAAGTTGCAAAGTCAATGAATCTAACTAAGATTGTTGCCTGAATTCAAAAGCTACCGCCCTCTAGAAGAGTTGACCATCAGCACAAAAAAGATCAATAAAGGACTGGAAGTGACGTGAATCCATTTCAAGTGAGATGTCCCTTTGTTCATTTGTCATTCACCAGTCAGTACGGTACCATCTGCACAGATCCCCCTTCATCTTATTATTCTTCTCTGTTACACACAAGTCATGAGGAGCATTATGTTCGCTTTACTAAGCGTCCAGTTCATGTGTCAGATTACACCGAGCTGATCTGTTACAGTATATCAGTGCAAGTTTAGGCAGAGAGCTGTGAAAGTGCCTACTTCTTTGCGCAGGTCCTGATTTGATACTATAATCACATTGGGCGGATCTCCAACAGCTGTGGCAGCCCCTCCAATGTTGGTGAAGATTACTTCTGCAATCAGGACATGTCTGGGGTCTAGATTAAGCACCTCACACAACCTGCAAAATCAGATAGAGACACAAAAGCCCTTAAGCTCCGATTAGATTGCGACGGGTGGGAGAAATAAAAACAGGAATACAAAAAGGATATTGGAAGATAAAAAGCATTGGTCCCTTTAACATTGTGGCGGTACAGGACAACCACCCTGCTGGCCTGATACAGATTAGAGCACAGTGTGGCCTGGATCTGTCTTATGTTTATCAGATGTGTGTCTACTTTCAGTCAAGTCACATATCATCTATATTCTGGCAGCAAAAGTGATTTTGAAAACTTCATAATGGCTCATTATATGCACGCAGTTCAAACTGAATCCACGCAAAAATAGAGACAGAGGTGGGCGGGACGCATACAGTTGATCTGTAAGACACTGCACTACAGTAAATTGTAGCTTCTGTGTAGTAGTTCTGTTTTTAGGAATGTAATGCATGTTTGACAGGGTTGGACTATATTCAGAGGTTGTGATCTGTTAACTGTGTGACTATTTAAGGAAATACCGTAGGGCTGGATGCAAGTCACTGATCAGATACACGAGCATTAAGCTAAAAGCTAAGGGAACTTGTAAATGGCTGGTCATGGTTATAGGGAATCATTTCTTTGTTCAATAATTAGATTTTATCTGATGAGAAATCCCTGTGATTACATTACTGATTAGGTAAATAATGAGTAATAACCAATAATCAGGTCAGAAATAGCTAGCCTGGCCCTGTCCAAAGGCAACAAAGTCTGCATAAATTTGGTTTGTTAACCTGTACTGCTATAAGCTACAGCTAAACTGTACCTTATGGTGACAGGGGTGAAAAGCATCATAGTGGTCACATTGTCCAGAAAAGCGGAGAGAATGGCGGCGATGAGACAGAGGATGATGATCATTGGCCACACTCGTCCTCTGGATAATTGGTAAGCCTGCAGAAAGATAGTAACATGACAATGAGGCAACGTTAATGGCAGTTAGAGACCCATTAAGTGGACGACGGGATTCATTCACAGTATGAGTGCAGGACAGATTTAAAATCTATCAAAACCAAAGTCATCGTTGAGTGGGGGCGAGTTCTGACACTTCTGTGATGTGTTTCAGCCTTTCAAAGCATCGAGAATGTCATAGTGAAACATCATAAATGAGCGCTTTAATGCTTACATTTCTATTATGAGTAGTAGCACTGGAGGTAGCGTACTCAGATTCCCAAAAATAGCCATATAATATTGAATTACACAGATTCACCCTCAGTCTTTAATGCTAATATGCCAGTCTTAGCCCCATGGGAATGGCTCAGGATGGCCACCTTTGGGATGTAATAGTACGATGTGTAAGAGCTGCTAAGCTGCTCTCAGAGAAGGTTTTTTAATTTGGAGTGCCTGTCCTTGTCTGACTCGCACTTAAAATTCATGAGCCTGCATGATCCCTCTGTTCTCCAGGTCTGAGTGCTACTGTACCTGAAGGACAAAGGCATTCGCCCTCCTTCACCACCTACGCAGAATATTCAGGATTAAATCTGAGTATCCCAGAGCTGTTTTTCTGATGGTGGGGAAACCTTGACCTTGTACAGAGAGGATGAAGGGCTTATCTTCTACTGTAGAGTAACAGACTAATTTGAGAATGTGTATTCCTTCTATCATTTGTAGAATACAAGTAGATCGACAGTGAACAGAATCCAGCTTACACAAAATTAACTTTACAGTGCCCTGAGATAACTTTAGTATGATTTGGCGCTATATCAATAAAACTGAATTGATTTGAATTGAAATGTATGAACATAGAATGATAAGTCAAGAAAGAAACTATTTAAAGGTGATATCTATCAGTTCATACAGATAGCGGTTGCCATAAAAACACGAATTGTTCTTCTCTAAATAAGATATTTTAAATTTCAATAGACAGTACTGACCTAGTTTCCTGAACTTTCCCACAAAACAAATGTCATTCTTGTCAGCCTATTATAGCACTGTACTTCTGAGTCTGGATATAAAGATAGGCATCAAAACATGTAGGGTCATCTTACATTACAAATGTCTCTCCAAATCTTGGTCATGTCAGATAAGTCAACATAAAAACTACAGGCTTGTCATGTATCACTGCTAAATTCAGAAATAACTGAAAGCCTGTCGCATTCGAGACAACTCTAAAATACCAGTGGGCAGCTATTTTCATAGACTCATCACTCAATATCCCACATGTGGTAAACATGCAAATTGTATTTTATTGAAAATAAATATAAATAATGTATATAATAACTGCTATGATGCCTTCACGTTCAAAATGTCAAAACTTTCAACTTTCTCAATTGATTCAGGTCACTTTCTGTGTTCGTACTGGGACCCGTCATTATTATCATACAGCCAACTCACCTTTACTGCGCAATAATCAAAGAAGCCGGTCTCTGAAAAAATGGCCACCAGTACCATCTGGAAGAAACAGGACAGATTTGTTTAAAAAGCAAAAACAACCATATTTCCATTATATAACAAGATTATATGCCAGTCTGACACTTCAAAAATAGTCACCACAGATGCCAAGAAGGTGCTCACGTAAGAGATGGTGGTCAGTAAGACAGATATCTCCAATTTGTTCAACTTTCATTATTCTAGGATTTTCTTTTCACCGAATCTTTATTATCACACCCATCATGGTACGACAGCAAAAGACCAGAGCGCAAAGACCAAGAACACAGTCCAAAAAAAGTGCTGTTAACTGTTAATGAGTGATATAAACCTGAATACATGCATAAATAGTTCAATATAACTGCTTTGTATAAAGTGTATTGTAGCACATATGAATACATCATATGTTTGAAATGTGTTGCATATAAGTTTGGAATATGTTCAGAAACTCCCTCTGCTATGTTTCGTAGAATGAGATGAAACTTTCAGTGGCAGCTGTTCACAGTGGAAGTCGTCCAAAGGAAACTACCATCTGTGCTCATGCATCGATATGAAATTCAGATATCACTGATATGGCAGAATTATCTTTAATTTGAATAATGAGAGTTGAATATTTTGTTATAGACGTGCTCAGCTATAAAGTTATAATGTGTCTGAAAAGAATGATTTGAAATAAAACTCAGTTGTTTTGGTTTGTTTTTAGCCTTCATACGACCAACCATACCAAAATGTTTGTTTCCATGGAGACATTTTATATTGTCAATTTCACGTGCCTTGAAAAAGTATTCATACCCCTTGACCATTTCTACTTTTTGTGACGTTACAAGCACAAACTTAAATGTATTTTATTGGGATTTTATGTGATAGACCAACACAAAGTAGAGCATAATTGTGAAATGGAAGGAAAATGATACGTGGTGTTCAAATAA